>VZTT01004343.1:7006-33228 GCA_013400855.1 Buphagus erythrorhynchus
TGCGGATGGCGAGGGGCAGTCAGTTGCCTCTCCCCCCACCCCCAACCATTCCTGTCTTTCCCCCTGTGTCCTCCCATAGTGAGATTTAAGTGGTTAAATTGCTTTGTTCATCCTTTTATCAATGGCTGTGTGTGCTGTCGAGCCAACTCCCTTGGTACAGGCCTTGGGGCCACTGGTGGAGGCAGAGGAGTCTCACCCCTGCTAGAGGAGGTCTCATAGTGTGGGGAAAATAGCCCAGACCCAAATGAAGGGGACAAAAGCGTGACCTGGAAAGGCAGCAGGGATTCCTTTCATCTCCTGTGCTTTCATTTCCAGCAAGCAAGAGGAAGTTGGAAATTTCTATGAGTAGGCTTTCCCCATTTCAGAGACAGAGGAAGAAGATGCTGAGTAACAGCAGGATCCAGAGGTGGAGGAACCTGCTTGTTGTGTCTTTGCAGAACATGCACAACTGCCCCAAAGTGAGGAAAATATTGCAATTTAATGTTTATTGTTGAGCTGCCCCATTTCACCAGGTCCCCTTTTCCACTCTGATATGTAAGTGCTGGAATTATCTGGCATGCTGCTGTAAATGAAGATTTCTCTTGAAAAAAAGAGGGAAGAAGGGTCCAAACTGTCACTATATTTCCTACAATCCTACTGAAGTATTTGTAGAGTTTAGAAGATTGTCATCCTGTAATTACATGTTGTGTCTCAAGACTTATATTCAGGCTGGGGATGGAAGACTTAATAAATAGCTGAAATGTGTAAGACTCTCTTTATTCAGAAAAATCTGCCTGGAAAGCTCATAAGAAAAGGCTTTCCTGTGAGATTTTCTATACTTCCTACTTGAAGAGAGGCTGGAAACCTGAGAAGAGTCATTCTGTTCCAGCTCAAGTGTTAGGTGCCAGAGGTTTAGGAGGAGAGGAGAGGCTAGGGGAGGAAAAGGGAGTTATAAATTTTCTTCAGAAATTTGGGTCCATCTTGAGTTTTTCTGGAAGAAGCTAGTCCTTGCTTTTATTTTGTCTGAACAAATTTCTTCCCTTCTATTTTGTCTAAATCACCTGTCTGAAGTACAGCCCGAGCCTGGCTTGCCTGAGAAGCCACATTGGATTAACAGGTCTGTTCACAAAGCCCAAGTTGAATCCTGTTTGTAAATTCCTGCAAGACCTAATGTGCTCCATACACCTCTTGCCAGGCACATGGAACCTCTTCCATGCTGTACACAGGACCAGCTCAGCCCACATTACTGGAGATGAGCTTGTGCTTGGCTTGACCCAAATCCAGAGCTGAGTTGTGCTTCCAGGATGGTCTTTGATCCAGGAACATGAGTCAATATGAGCTTGGTTTGATGTGAGGCACTCCATTTTCCTAAAGAACAGGCTTCATTTCCCTTTGCCAGTGCTGTTTAAGACATCTGCAATTCAATTTTCAAAGTGCTGAGATAGCCTTCATAACTGATAACACCTCCACAGCTGGGAAACATGACCTGTAATTGGCTGATTCTGGAATGGGAGATCACCTGAAAAGCAGAAATTAGGGCATAAAAAGCAAAGCACCTGGCAAATTCTTTGCCATATTTTCACCCCTGAAGAGGAAAACGCATGTGCATAGAAAGGAGGGACCAGAGGGACTAACCACAGTCCCCTCAGAAGTATATGATGCTTCAAATGCCAGCCTGACAGATGAAAGATACACCTGTCTCCACCCCAAAAAGTGGCATCAGCAAGATGGCAGCAAAAACATGATTTATAAGAAAAATCCATCAGATTTTAATTTGGCTTCATCCTGTAAATGGCACACAAAATGACTTCTGCCACTTATTTGCTGCCACCCTTCTCCAAAGCAGTAACGAATGCTGTAATTTTTAGGTGCCTGTATTGAAATAAGGTAGAATTAAGATTTTTTTCCAATCCCTCAAATGCTTTTTCTTTTGAAACCAGTTCCTGCCACAGACAAGAGTCTTCCAGGAGAGTAGCAGCTCTGTCCTATACTGTGCTACCAAGAATAAACACTCCATGAGCATAAGTGCCAAAAGAGAAAAAAAAAAATCCCTCCCTTTCATTTTTTTCTTTCCTTGCAAGGCCCAACATGCTGTCTTTGGACAGATTTCAATCCTGCTTTAATTCATTAAAAAAGTGAAACAAAATCACCATTTACATCCTTGACAGCTGGCAGGTTTTATGTGTTCTTACTGCTCCTGCCAAGTCTAAAAAAAAAAAAGTTTTCATTCAGCTCTGTCATGGATCTTTGGAGTGCTGGAAGTGTGAGAGATGTCAAAATGTACTCACAACAATGACATACAGTACCTGAAGGCAGGAACGTATTATGCTAATGTACTGGTGTAAAGGAAGTTACAATTCTCCTTTTCACTTAAAAAACAAACCAAACCAAACCAAACCAACAAAAAGCTCCATGACAACATCAGAAAACATACCATTCTTGAAAGAAGGAGCATTTTGCTTTCCTCAAAGCCATCTGACATGTTCCAAGAGCTTTCTGTTCACTAGATTGCATTCCAGTCTATAGTAGGAAGAAAAAAAAACCCAACAAAGAAAAGAAAAAAGAAAAGAAAGAAAGAAAAAAAAAAAGAAGTGAAAAGGAAAGAGAAAAGAAGCAAATATCTGTGGGCTTATTAGCATTTCTTGATTCCTGTTGCTCCCGTGAGGTGAGAATGGTTGTGCAGTTCAGGTGCTGGGATGGGCTGCCAAAGTGCTACGGGCAAATCCTGCTGCTGCAGACCTTGGGAACTCGACTCTTCCCTACTGGTGTCAGGTCCATGGAATGTCAGAGTTCACAGCCCTATGTGGTTATATCTGCAACATGCCACAAACAGGGGAAATGGAAATATTATAGCGATTACAAGGCAGTGACAACAGTGCCCTGCAGCTGCTTTGGTAGAAATGAGCAGAAATGCCACTTGGATTTTGATGGGACAAAGATGAACTAGGAATTGGCCCTGCTGATGTTGCATTTCCTTGCCTGGCTGCCCACTCCAAGGATATGCAAGTGTGAGTTAAATCCATCTAAGCACAAGTGTAAGAGGCAAAACTTCCCTCCACCCTGCACAGCTGTTTATATTAGAGAGAAGCACCCCATGGTATAATTACAAGCCATGAGCACACCCCTGCTATCATTTCCAGAGGCTTTTGGGAGGGAGCTGCCGCAGCCTTGAGAACTGAATCCTTGCTCAGGAAGGACAGATGCCAGATCATTATTCTTGGCTTTAAGATAGAAAATACCTTATGGGCATAAGATGCTATTTACTGCCTGCAGTACATTTCAAAGAACAGCTATCTTGTCAATCACACGCTCTTTGTATTGCTCCACTAGGTCATTTTAATTTTGCTGTGGTTAGTTATTTTGGAATCGGTGTTATTCTTATGATCAGCTATCCCTTATCTACGGTGGTGAGAATAGCTTGGGGTTGCGACTTAAAGACCACAAGTATGACTAGTTTTGGCTCTGAACCTTGGAGACCCACAGGCACAGTCTTTTCTTACAGAATGCAATCATTGTGGCATGCACACAGCCCTGAGCTATTTCACTTATTAAGCCAACAACTGCTTCAAATGGCAAAGCTGCTCTTGGAAAAATCAACTTGCTGCTTTCTGCCTCTACAAGATCCCTTTTGATACACATAAATTTTTAGAAAATCTAAGCCTGGAGCTATTGTCTACCTCTGAGATACAGTTACAGCAGGGTAATGAGGAGACTCTCAGTTATGCTGCTGTGCTCATCTTCACCCGCACTGTTATGGATGCAACAGGCAGAAATGATTTGTTCTCCACCAGAGTTACTTTAAAAAAACCCCACACCAGTGGAAATGTGGCTTTGTGTGCATATCTGGGAGATCCAGAAAAACCCCAGCTGAGGGAGCAGGAATAGTGTGGTGTTGTTTACCAGAGCTGGTTCTGTGATGTTTCTGGAATGCTTCCCTATGAGAGGCTGGTGAGGCACTGGTGCAAGTTTCCCATGGAAGGTGTGGATGTGCCATCCCTGGAAGTGTTCAAAATGCATTGGGATGAGGCTTTGATCAAGCTGGTCTAGGGGAAGGTGTCCCTGCCCATGGCAGGGGGGTGGAATGACATGATCTTTCCAAGTTCCCTTCCAGCCCAACCCAATCTATGGTTCTCTGATTACCAGTACTGCTTCTCAGAAATCCTGGGCTGTTACAACCCGAGCCACTGGAGAGGTGATGTGTGGATGTTGTGTTGACTGATCACAACAGAGTTTTCTCATGAAATCTTTCATCCACAGCTTCTCTGGGCAATCTTTTCCATGTATAACCATAGTCATGCTCTTCCTACTCCAAATCTGGCTTTCAGCTCCCCTTCCTGAGCAGGTTTCAGTGCATGGCATGCTGGCTGTGCTCCCCATGGGGAGCAGCACCTCTCATCAGGCTCTGATCTGTGGCTGGACATGTGCAAAGTGCTGGCAGCTCTAGGAGCCTTCGAGATAAAATGCACTTTCTCAGAGTGAGATTACTCTTGTTACTGAGCTGATGTGAAACTGTTTATTTTATTGGGCATCTTTTCAAATCATTTAATTATCATATTAGTTGTGTTCATAGCTTATATTCTAAGGGCACAGTTGTGTGAGTGAATGAAAGATTGCCTCCTGCCAAATTCATTGTACAAACAGCCTGGAGCTCTTTCTGCCTTAAATATATATCCAGAAGTGGGCTGAATGTGTGTGGGAAGTGGAGAAAAACTTTGGAAACAAAAGGAGCTCTTACCCAAGGTCTCTTTTGAAGACTTTTATTAATTTTCTAAAGTAGCTAATGATTCTTTGAAGACTGGAAAAGAAATATAGTTCTGTACTCTGTTCAATGCTGATCAAATGGTTCCCCAGTAGTTTACAATCAATAAGATTTTGCTTTGGCCCTATCAAGGTAAATATAAAAATAAAATCACAAAATTCTGCTATTCCACATCTGGGAAAGTTCTGCTTTTCCACATGAAATATATGACAAGCCTAGAATATTGGAACTGCCAAAAAAGCATATCTCCACACCATATAAACAGTACAGTTGAAAAAATTATTACCTTATGAAACTTATAGCCAGCAGGGTTATAGAAAATTTATAAATAGAGATATAGAGAAATCAGTAAATAGAATTACTATCTAGCATGTTTTGTGGAGGTTTTTTTACATATATAGAGATATTCTCAGTTATTCTCCCTTTGGATCATGGAGTTAAAAATGCAATGGCATACGAATTCAGAAATATTTCTAGAAAGGAAAAAAGCAACTCCAGAAGACACAACCCCCTGCAGAACACCTCAATATGTCAAAATTATATTCTTCCTTTTCCTCCTCCCAAAGAAGAAATCACAGTGTTTTCTCTGAGAACACATTTTGGTCATAATGCAATGATACATTTTTCACAACTCTATTTTCTGGGTGCAATATTCTTCTCTCAAGAGGCTTGGTCGTTCCTCTGCCTTTCCCCTCATCTGCTGGTATGTCACACTGGAAAAGCATCTTCTCTCTGCTGGAAAAACCTCTGACCACCTTGTACTCTAGGTCAGAAATCTCCCAATGGCATCAGACTGCTCAGCTCCAGCTCTATATTCCCAGCCAGATGTTCCACAGGGGGCCAGGGATGTCCCCACAACAGCTGGGGACCGTAAGGCACCTGCATGGAAGCTGCTGTGCCTCTCCCAGTGACCCCAACTGCAGGAGCATTGCTGTTTGCTGAGGCCCTGGAATGTTCCTCACCCAGCTGTGCTCTGCTGGATGCTTCCCAATGGACTGGAAGAGGACTGCTGACAGCAGGGTGACATTAACCTTGGCCAGCTGACAACCAAAAGTTGCCTCCACACACCCTGGATTGGACCCACTGTCCTTCCTTTGACCCTCAGCTCCTTCCTCTGGCTCTGAGTAATGAGTGTAAGCAATCTCAGCTATTCCAATATATCTTTTCTCTATTTTTCTTCTAGGAGAGAGGATATTCCTCCTTCATTGCTCATAGTCAGATTTGTCTTCTAAAGAAGTGGACACATCTGGTGGGGTGGTTGTTGAGCCTGAGCTCATGCACTGGGAAGGGTTCATGGAACACTCAGTACTTCCCAGGTAACTTGGGATAGCAACCTCCTCACAGCTGGAAGAGTCCCTCTCTAGTATCTGAACAAAACACACCTTCTGAAGAGCAGGATCCTACACTGGATCCACAAACTGGACATGCCTGGGGCTTGTCCTCTTGTATAATACAAAAGAAAAGGCTGAGAAATTCTTTACTGAGCACTGAATTCCCCAGAAGAATATGGCTGAACTTGTCTGCAAGCAAGTCACTGCTGCTTGCATACTCTGCCTCAGATTCACCCTCTCCAGTCCATCTGTGACTATTGTACTTCAGACACTAACAGTCATATCAAACATTACACAATTTAGGAACATGGAATGCATTTTCTTCCAGGATTTCTTAAGTATGTCACTGGCATGTTTTCCCATTCAATTGTAAGTCAAGACTGGCTGCAAAAGAGAGTCATTGAGGGGGTAGGCCACAGTTGCCACCCTATCATCAATGTTATCATGAATATTATCAATATATGGCAGCAAAGTTTCCCTCCATAAGTCTACATGGAAAAGTCTTAAATGTAAAGCCAGAAGTCTCTGTAATAGACTAAGAAAATCATAAATACTTGTGGACCAGAGAGATAATAAATTTTTCTCCCTGAATGGGACATTGTTTCAGGTCAAGAAAATGGTCAAGATGAAATCTGAAGAAATTTAAGATGCAGAACTAAAATGCCAATGAGTGCCTACTGACTGAAAAGATTTTTGTCAACATGGGGCCAAAGTTACCCACCACCACATACAATCAGACAATCAGAGTGTCAAATAAAATTAGAGAATCTTAATTGGGCTTTTAAAATGCTGATTGTTCCTTACATAGGGATTTTTCATCTCCCTATCCTAAAGACTGGTTGGGTCTGACAACTCAGAGTGGTGGTTACAAGGGAAGGATTTTTCTCTTCCCCACCTTCCCACTGTGGAAAATGTATACAAATGAACACAAAGAACAAGGCAGCAGCTTGCAAAAATGCAAAGTCAAGCTTACCTGTGGCCCACCTCTGCAGCAATCTTGTTTACACATCAGCACCTCAGGAACAATGCCTACTTCATTCACATTCCTCAACAGCAGCCTTTATTATATGGTGCACCACATCCTCACATTAATTAGCACCTCACCGGCAGGCTGAGGATCATTTTTCAAAAGGACTGCAATTAACAAAATAAAACAAATCTCTTTTTAGTTCAAGCAGCATCATTTCTCTCCCACTCTTCAAAGTGAGGGGGTAAAATTGTTGCTTTCCTCTGCAGATCAGAAATGGAAATATTTCCCAACGCAGGGTGGTTTTCACTTGCCTTTTGCCTGAATATTTGAAAGGACTTGGCAAAAGAGAAGGGTGGGGAGGGATATTGATTTTCTTTGATTTTTCTTCAGTTTATCTGGGGAGTTGGAGGCAAAGAGGTGGTAACTCACTTGCCTCAGGTTACAGGATGACTCACGAGCAGAGTCTGATTTTGTGGGCTCTGGATTATTCACACCAGCAGAGAATCCAGCAAACTCAATGATTTCACTGCAACTCAAAATTTGGTAATGTGTCTGCAACAGCTGGGGAGAGAGCTCTTAATGGCAGTGAAAACAACGTAATCTATTGAAATACACTGCGTTCCTTTCTTCCTTTGACTTCCAAAATCACCCCAAATAACCTCAGAAGGGAAATGCTAATTTTCTCTGTTCACTTTAGCTCTGCTTTGGGTGAAATATGGCAAAGCCTCATGAAATGCTGTACTGTGGCAGTGCCTTTGTGACACCAGCAATATCTGTGTTTTGTAATGAACTTTTAGGGCCTTCATGTGGCAAAGGATGCTGTTGGCAAGCACACGTTCCTTCCCCATTAAATACTCCAGTGCTATGAGAAGCTGTCAGTGCTGGCAGGTTTTTAACACCTGGGAAGAAGAATAATGCTACATCACTATTGAAGATGGCAGAAATCATCCAAAAATGTCCTGATGTTTTGGGATCCAGATTGTATGGAGCAGCTGGGCTTTAATCAAGCTTCTCACACTTATGTACCTAAAAACCAAAAAAATTAAAAAAAAAAAAGTAATGAAAAAGGATCTGGGAAAACCATCACAAAGGGACTAAGAGCTATACTGGAGGTATCTCCCCTGCAGGCATTATTTCTCAGAATAGGGCAGAGTTTAGGGCAAGTCAAAAGAAAGAAAGCAAGCTGCTGATCTGGAAATAATGGTGCAGGCCGGAAAGACCCCGCACCGTGCACAGCCCACCAGCTGTGTGCTGCCTCCAGCCAGCAGCACAAAAGGAAACAAACACAGATCAGCTGCAAAATGATTATTATTACAGCTCCCTTGAATCATTATTATTATTATTGCTGTTGTTATTATTATTAAAGACTGCAGTTTAGTGTCAGAGAGGTTTCAGTGGTTTCAGGGATGCTCTTGGAAAGGGTATGTTTGTGCTGCCTCAAACCTCTCACTGTTGTCCTATTTTCCAAGCAGTCCCATAACCTCTGATAAAGCACTCTAACAATTTTTTGCCATCACATGTCAAAAAAATCATCCTGAGAAGATTCCTCCAGGCTGAATATAAGGGCACACATTAGGGCAGTTGTGGTCACAGTGAAAAATGTGTATTTCCCTGGCAGCACTGCTTGCCTTTGGAATATATTTGAAAATACATGGAACAATGTGTCCCTGTTTGCTTTTCACACTGACAATGGCCAGAACTCAGGTTACAAGAACATCAAGTCCCTGCTAAGAGCACCAAAGAGTGAAAGTGTGTGCCTTCCAAGTGAGTGTGGACTTTCCAACAAACCTGGTACTATTCCTGTGATATTTTTCCAGGATCATGTTCTGCCCTCCACAAAATCATTAGATTCTCTCAATGGGTGCTGGAGATGGAAAAAAAAAAAAATATATATATATATATTTTTTTTTTTTTTTGTGGAAAACCAGGCTATAGTTCTTCCCAGCAACTTCTGGATTCCTATTTTTTTTTCCTTTCAAAGGAACCTAATGCACATCAGCCTCAAGAAGAAGAAAAATTCTTATTTTCCAGATCGGTGGATATTTAACTTCCTGTTACATTGGGAAAGATATCAATGCACTTGTGTTGAATCAACATGTTGAACATCAATAATGAGCAAACCCAGTAATTCCTGTCAGACCTAATGTGTTAATGAGGATAAAATTACATGTACTCCTGGTCTGTACCATTTCAGGTTATAGAAGACAAGACTCAACAGCCAGTGATACTCCATGCACTGCACCCAGCTCATTAAATCCAGTGTTTCTCTGAAACACCTAATTTAATTTAAAGTCCTAGAGCCAAACCATAGCCAACAGATGAAACAAGAATGTAAAACACAGTCCTAAACCAGTTGTATTTTTCTGAACATTTCCACCTCTTTACATTAACTGTAATTTCTTTGATTACAACTCAGTTTTTTTCCCCCTTTATGCTGCTGAGAGAGCTTCACTCACAGTCATTGTTTCCTTTAGACCTGCTCCCCTGCTCATGTGGGGTTCTCATGTGAGTGTGAGAAAGCAGCACGAAGAAACCAGGGAAAATATGAATGCAAAACCACAAAGGAACTGCAGGCATCACCAAGGCCAGGTGCAGGCTCTGAAACTGGATGTTTCCAAGCCATCTTAAGATCAACTCGTGGTTAATATTGTCATTGTTGGGTTACCAGGCTTGTTATGCTCTGAGCTCTGGGCATTATTTTTTTAAGGCACATCCTAAGAGATTTAAGTTTCGCCTATCAAAGATATTCAGAAGGAAACATCTGGCTGTGAAATTCCATTGGGAACCAGAGTGCTGCTTATTAATAAATAGAATAGATAGATAGATAGATAGATAGACAGATATTTTTAATGAAATCTTAAGTTCTTTAAGCAGAATCATGGGAATGGCAGTATTCACTGTATGCACAGTTACACTGTGTCCTCATTAAACTGCAGGGAAACTAGACCATTTTTAGGTTTGATTCTTCCTGCCTCCCTTTCTGTGATGTTTTTCCTCTTCAGAGCTTGCTGGCCATCTCCCTCCTCTGGCTGACCTTCCTCACAGGGTACATTCTGTTTCCTACCAGCCCTTTTCTCTCCCATCCCATCCCATCCCAGCCCAGCCCACCTGAAGGTGTCCAGCCCAAAGCCCCCAGGATGAGGACCACGCCAGCTGCTCCCTGGGGAGCTGAGCCCTGGGACAGGCTTCAGTGCTCTGTTTGAACTCAGAGGGGAATCTGTGCCCAACCACCCGGAGCAGCTGCCAGCAGCATCCCGCAGCCCTTTCATGCTCCCTCCCTCCCATTTCGCTCCAGCTGCCAGAGCCGTTATCCCGCCTTTCTTCCTGCTTCCCCAGGCATTCAGGACCACAGCTGTTTGATCAGGTCATGGTCCCCTTTCTCTCAGAGCCACTGGCAGCCAGCATGAGAACCACTGGTGGAGAGATCAGATTTCCCTTCTCGCTCCTTTTCCACCAACAGGGAACTCTGCCCTGTTCATTTGAGGGCACAGTGGACATCAAGGCTGCATGGTGGCTGCTGGGAGGCTGGCAAGGCACACCCCCAGAAATTCATATATTCTCATTTTCCATTTATTTCCCCCTCCCACTGACCCCTGCAGACGGAAGAGCAGGTGAGCAGTGCTGCAAAGTGCTGATCACACTACTGCTCCTTCAATCACATGATGAATTATAAAAGCAGATCACTTGGATTGAGTGTGAAGTACCAGGAAACTTTTGGATGTCCCTGGTGTATGATCTCATGCAGACAAGCCACCTGTTATGGGCTGCAGCAGTCATAAACTGGTCCTGGGTAAAGAACTGTCTTCTCTGTTGTCTGGGACAGCTGATCTATCTGTATGAAAAACCTATTTACCCTGCAGAAATTGCCATTAAAATATTAGCTTGGTGATATTTTCCATTAGGAATTCCTGAGCTTTCCATGCACCCGTGTGTGTGTATTGCTATGTACCTACATGTGCATAACACTGCAGGAAGAAAATGTGAACATTGAAATATAAATTCAGGTCCAGTGGAGATCATAAAAGGTGGGAAATCATGGAATGAATTATTGTTAAAGAAAACCCAATCAACAACCAATAAGCAGCAAGGAAGTTTAAAAGTCTGTTGTAAACTTGTCTATGACTCCAGTTAAATTGCTTTCCATAGGTAACAATTTTTGAAATTTATCTTTCAGGCTTTTGTCTTTGCTACACCTCTAACAAAGTTGTAAATAGATTCTGTAGGAGATCAGTGCTTTAATTTTAATTTTTAATTGATAATTTCAGAAAATAAGTATTGATGTTTTAAGCTTCTTTTTTCCCTCTCCCTTTCTCCCCCTTTTTTTTTGCTATCACCTGCAACAGACAATCTAGTAGCTATGTATGTGTGTCATACAGTGAGAGAAAGGGAGAGGGAGGAGCAATGGGCTCCATTTCAGTGTCCAAAATCAGGAACCTCTTATCGCATTCCATCCCAAATCTATCAGAAAACCCCTTCCTCAGACACAGGTCTTGTGCCAGTTTCCAGATAGATATTCCATTTTGTGTTGATTTTGTATGTGGAGCCAATATCGGCCTGATCATGGAAACTGAGTTCCAGCTTTAAATTTGGAGAGGCAACTGGTTTCTTCTGAATGCTTTTAAACATTTTCAGCCCTTTAGATGAAGAATGCCTGTTTTACCATTAGTCACTTGGAGTGAGAGACCTGGCTCTGAAGGGCCAGCTAAATCCTACAGCTTCTTCTCGATCACCCTTTGCATTGCATTAAGTACCTAAAGAAAAGGTATTTATACAAATGAATCATGTGCCAATTGGTTTTTTCTTTCATTCCAAAAAAATATGAGAGGTTTACATACGTAAAAAGCACAGCTCCACGTGCAACACCCTTCCCTGTGCATTTTCAGGCAAAATAACAAGCTGGATGCCAAGACTACAAGTTGTCCAACAGCAAATCCAGCTGTCATTAATGCAGGTATCCATCCTCCAGTGGAAACAGGCTCCATCAACAGCAGACAGCTGTGGCTTTTAATATAATTCAGTGGCGGATAATACAAAGCAGTACTTTCACAGCCGGGGCGTGGATGAAAAATGACACAGCCCAGGAACATGACAAGTAACAGGCCTGCAGGGTGAAGTTCTGACTGGCTTGAACTGGAAAGCTTGTTTTCTCTCGAGCAGGCGTTTGCCAACTTCAAATGGCACTTACTATTTTTGGTAAAGTTGTTGCAAGCCCTCACACATGCTTCATCCAGCACCAGTTCAATGGTATATGATAATCATTTGGTATTAAATAGTGGCAACGGAGCCAGAAGGTTTCCTTCATGCATCCTCCTAGCACTGCCAAGGCAATCAAATTAATTCTGTTAACAGCCTGCCAAGTCAACTAGCCCACTAAACTGCCCTGCCTAGAGAGCGAAGTGGAGCCCTTCCCATCAAACCGTGCCGTTCCCCTGCGGAGGGTGACGGCTGGAGCCCTGCCAGCGGAACCACTGCTATCATCGTGCGATGCCATGCCATGGCTCTAACGAGCTGACATTTCCTGTTGCTAAATTGCCACGTCTGGAAGCCAAAGCAAATAGTGTTCAACCCCAGTAGAAACCAGACGATGGTTTCTGACTTTTCCCTCTGCCTTCTGTTTCCTCACTTGCGATGTTTCTCCATCTGAAGCTGCCTAGATAAAGAGGGATGAAGTAAAAAACTGCTCCTGCAGCATATGGAATATATCAGGCTGCTCTGCAGAAACCAAGCTGTCTCATGTTGCTTCCCCAGTCCTCACAGACCACTCTGCAACAGAGCCATTCCCTGTTAATCACAACAAGGAGCTGCTGTGAGCGGGAACCACAGGCACAGGTTGCCCACGCTGGCCCGGCTCTGCTGCTTTGCCCCAAGCCCACATCTGAGCTCAGATTTCTTCCATTTTTCCCCCTCTCTTCTGGCTGCTTATTTCACCACCAGCAGTGGCAGATGGGAGATTTCACACACCCTTTCTAGGATCTCCAGGAAATCAGTGCAGAGCACTGAAGTTGCTGTCATTATTACATCTCCTGAGTCTCTCGTAATTGCCTTTTGGCATAGTGAAATCTTAACACTTCTCTTCAGAATGATTTTTCACCTGAAGATTTTCACCTAAGGAAACACTCTCTGGTGAGGCTCAAATCATCAGTGTGTGTTGAAACCACTGGTTTTAAGCCCAGCAGTGCTTGCTGATACATCTGAAACAGGGTCCCTACAGGTACATCCAAGGAATATTAATGGGAAGAGAAATTACAGGCTCAGGCTAAAAAACCAGGCAGAAATCCTCTGGGGATCTTAACACACGCTCCTCAGCATGAAAAGGAGCTATTGGATAAGCCAAGTTGAACAAGCATGAAAGAGATGTTTTTTAGGAAGAGGATGGAAATGATGAAAAATGGCAGATAGAATTTTTTTCACTCTGACAGAAGGCCACAAGGTTCAAACCAGTGTCATTTTTCTGTGTCACCTTCTAGGCTAGGATAGAGACAGAATTTTATCTACCTGCACCAAGCTTCTTTGTAAAGACTATGCACTAAATAGGGGCTGTTTTGCTGGCAGCATTGTTTTCTTCATAGCCTTTACTTTTGTCCTCTAAATGGTACATGAATTTCATAGACCTCAAGCTGTACTTGCAGCCTTCTCCCTAAAAATCACGGCACTGGTAGTCTTGGCTGTCCTCCATCAACTTAACTATTAAGTCTCAAAAGTCTGTTATAGATTTTATAGACTCGGGGGAAGCTCATTTTTCTTTGTATGCAGGCACTCATCTGTTCAGTTTGGTTTGCTCTCTTCTGTAGTGGCACATTTTATGTTGGTGGCATCAATAAATAGCAAAAAATCTATTCCAGCAATCCTTTTGGATTACGCTGAAGTCAAGGGAATGAAAATTATCCATAGAAAAATGTTTCTTTTGGCAGCAACGTGCCTCGTGCAACAGTGACACTAAAAAATCAGCAGCACTGGGAAGAACTGAGTGTGTCTTTACAATTCCAATTTTCTATGCCATGGATTAAAGCAAGTCATAGAATCATAGAATCATTAAGGTTGGAAAAGAGATTATCAAGACCAGCCTTGGATGTAGAAGTCAGTCCACTGTGGTTCCATATGATCCCAACATATACCACATAGTCCTTAGAATTTTGAAAGCATCCACTTCATCCCTTCCCACAATAATGTACCGAAGATTTTCAAAGAGGCTTAAAGCATAGGGAAAATTAATAAAGAAAATAGGTGCTGACATGGATAAAAATAATTTTTCCTCTGAAAGCAAAGAGAAAAGCTACTGATGGCACAAATACTGCTCTTCTCCCCACCCCAACCACCTCCCTTTGCTGGGGGTTTCCATGAGCAAGACCTGGCAATCTAAGTTGCAAATCTGCATGGTTGCACAGAGCCAAAACAGACTTCTGCCTTTGCCTTTAATTACTGTTGCAATTCTGAAATTAATAATTGGGAAAAGCTGCTGCTTACCCAAGGTACTGAACCATTTTCTGAAATGGGCTATAGTATGCAAAATACATGCAATGAGCTGTGTAGTTTAAAAAGACCTATATATATTGCTCAGATGATCAAAAGGTCAATAATATAATATATTATCATCACTTCTCAAGCTTCTTTTCTTCAAAACCTAGGTGTAGCAAAGAAAAAAAAAGGCAGTGTAAACTTTAAATTTGTAAGACTCAGTTACATAAGCAAGGAAATAGAGCCTGAAAACCTCCTTTGCCCCATACCAAGAAAAACGCTGGTCCCAGTCAGGAGCAAGGTGGGGTTTTCAATACTGTGGAACTTCTGGAGTTCTTAAGGTGCACAAATATGAATGATTTCCAATTTAAAGACCTTCTTAGGTGTGTATATATGTGTCTCATTTTCCACCTGCTTAGAAGGTCAGAAAACCTTGTCATATCTGTTTAAAAATAAACTATCACGTTCCCAGAACAAGGCTTTGTTCTGAGATGTCAGTCTTAGATATTTTCCACCTTTGAGGAAACTCTGCTGTTTGCTTTCTAACACTGGCATATGCAGTGCTAGACAGCACAGCAGGTGGGTTTCAACCTGTTAAGTGGCAAAGGACATTCAACTTTGGTGTAGAAATGGGTTTTGGTTTAAGGACAATATCACCTGAAAACTAAAAAACAATATTTGAAATATAGGAGGAATTATTTGCAATTCTTATGTTTACAAATAGATATTTTTGACTTTGTGTCAGATAAAAGCCCCCAGGACCCGCTCTGCTCTCTTTCAACCAGGAGCAAAATGCAGAAAATAAAATTCAAGCGTTTTTCCATTTGTATTTGCATAATACTTGCTTTGGGCTAAAGGCACATGAGGCGTGCTCACCTGCTGCTGGAAGGGTGAGCACTTTGGCAAGGACAAGAAAAGGAAGGTTCCATCCTGAGATGATGGTATCTATCAATTAATGGTATCCATTGACTGACTAATAGAATGTTGTCATTTCTAAATGGGCTCAGTGTGAAACTCCTGCTTCCCTCCAACTCTGGCAGCATTAACAGCATGCTGTTGACACTATGGCTCGATGTCTCTCAGTCTGACAGCTCTGAAAGGGTATTTTGGAAGGATTTAGTGGTTTTGAATAGCTTATTTCACTAACCCATAAAGAAACACTTTCCTTCGACACAAGCACGAGTGGTTATTTTCTATACTTAAGAAGGCCAAGGTAAAGAAAACCCAACTGTGTATTTTAAAATATTTTATCTTTACACAAGCCTGGATTATGCAGAGCACAAAGCCATATACATACTTCACAGAGAAGGTAGTAATATCAGACAAAATCTCAAGAACTGTCTAACTCACATGCCAAAAGTTTCAAGAAGGAGTACAAAATTAGAAAAAAATAGTCCCAACAGAAATGTTATTGAAGATAGGAACTTCCCCACCTGATGAGAAGCTCCATCTTCTCTCATCTCTAGAGATGGAGAAGCAACAGAAGTCAACAAGTTCTCTGCATTTCCTACAGTGCCACAGTATAATATTAAATGCCCAATTTTTTAAAGTCTGTACTAAAAATGGTCCTTCAGTCATATGCAGAACCAGTCTATTTATGCTATAGATTTCCTAACTTATAGGGGTGAGAATATGAGAGAGCTGTAGGACTGAAGGAATTCAGACTTTTCCCAAAGATCTTGGTAAGTTCTTAACTGCCCCTGTTCTATGGGCACTCCTCACTTCTAGGATTTTCTGAAGCCTTGGAAAAATATCCTTCCTCATGTTTTTGAAAATTAAGGAAAGAATGGTGTTATGATATGTGATGAAAAGCAATCAAATCAAATGCAATCCATACAAACCTGAGAAAAATCTGAAAAGCAAACAATGTCTCCATCAGAGAATTGTTACAACACATGGCTGTAATAATTATTATAATATATTATTTCCTTAGCAACAGCCTATGGTTTGTTTAGGCTATGTAAGTTTTTAAGAGGCTGACATTTCAACAATTCAGGGGATAACACAGTTGGATTCTTGTTAAACTACAAGTAAAATTTAATCCCATTTCATAAATGACTCCTCATTAAGCTTGTCCAGCCTCTCAGATGTCAGAGAACTGCTACCCTGATAAAAGAGCTGAGCTGACTGAGAAAAATAACTGGAGAGGACCACAAGAACAACCATAATAATTCATTCTGCTGTTTCAGTCTGAAAAGCAGGAGACTGTTCCTGTTTTGCACAGACTTGAAGAAAGTGACTTTCCCAGGGTCACCCAGCAGGACATGTTCTGGAGTCCCAGTTGCCAAGATCCTACCAAATCCTCTCCCCATTATGAGGAGGTGCTTCATTCAGTGCTGTCCATACCTTTGAGTTTCTAGAGCCATTGATCCCTTAAAATGTTATATTTGGGATACATATCTAGGTATCTTTGACTTTTGGTGACAATTACCATTGCAGGGATCTTTGTGATTTCCTAACAGCCACCAACCTGAGTCAGTGTAGAAAATAAAGGGATGGGTTGCTTTGGGAAACTCTGAAAGCAAGCACAGATAAGTCTTTGCTGTGGTAGCAGTAACATCATATCCTGCTGTCCCACTTTCCCATCTGGAATGACAGCAAAGAAAGCTGAGAAGTCACTGTGGTGACTACAATAAGAACCAATTGCTTTTCCCTGTCCAGGAGCATTCTGATCTGTTTTGCATTCGAAGCCTTTGCTGGAAGGAGTTATGGCTGTCTGAATATTATTCTTAGTCATATATTTATTAGATAGGAAATATTTTCACTGAGCACTTCTTAGAAACATTATAGAGCACTTTAACACTTTTATAGGTTTAGCCAATCTTATTTTTTCTCTTCATGATGCCCACTGTCCCTTTCCCTCTCCAAAATGAAAGAATACTTTGATTTAATCCAGGAGACATGCTGAGGGCATCAACAGCTGTGGTTTTGCTGCTCCACACTCTGACTCAGGGTCTTCTCCAAATCCCCAGATGAAGTCAATGCAACTGTTTCATTGCTTCAAAAGGGGCTTGGATCAGGCTTTTTTTGTGATGCTGGGGAAGTCGCTTTGCCCCCTGTGCTCAACACACTCTTCTGAAACAGGCAACCTGTATTTGAGCTGGCCTGGGAGCTGCCATGGGACTAACCACAAGTTGTCATGGTGATGGAGTGGGAAACAGTTAATGGTCCAGCCATTACTAATAGAGGTTGGAAAGAAGTAACTTCTGTTTATATTTTGTTGTTGTTTAAAGCACTGAGAACTAAAAAAGGAAATATCTGATGATTGAGGCAGTGTTTATATTGACTTTCTTCCCATTCACGTTTTCCTTAGCACAAAGAAATACTTCCTCAGCACAGAAACGTGGTATTAGGGAAGGTGTCAGAGGACAGAAGAAAAGTCTCTTTTG
Organism: Buphagus erythrorhynchus; assembly: GCA_013400855.1. Classification (NCBI taxonomy): domain Eukaryota; kingdom Metazoa; phylum Chordata; class Aves; order Passeriformes; family Sturnidae; genus Buphagus; species Buphagus erythrorhynchus. The sequence goes on from VZTT01004343.1 coordinate 24,890, forward strand.
CAGGACTCGAGCATGAGGAAGGAGTCATTTCTCAGGCCCCAAACACGCTTGGCACTGATGGGAGCTGGATGTGTTTGCAGGACCCTTGTGGGGATGCTCAGAGTCCCGGAGAGGGGACCAAGCCATGCCCAGGGCAGGGACGTGTCCACCTCACTCTTGGCTTTGCTGCTGGGGATTGCTGTTCCTCCCCACCCTGCTCCTCCATTGATTTATCTGTTCCTTCAGGCAGACCTCTCCAGGACCAACACCGAGCCATGGGCCAGCTCTGGAAGATGCAGTCGAGCCTCTCCAGCCTTTCCAGCCGCTGTGCCGGAGTATGGAGTGAGTTCCCAGCCCTGCTTTTGCAAGGTTTTACGGTTCACATTTCCATCAGCCTCCCTCCCCCTTCTCCTCCTCTCTTCCCCTCTCTCTTTTTCTGTTGGATGCTTCAAGGAAAAGAAAATTTATGGAAGCGGTTCCAAGAGCTGTTTTCCCTGCCTTGGTGCTAGTCGGTGCATGCTCCTGGCTGGCTCAGCCCTCCCTTGCCTCTGCCCGGCTCCACAACTCCTTCACCTCACACAAAAGATGGATCATGTTACCCTTCACTTGTTGCCTCCCGGGCCCCAGCCCCCGGAGCTGGTGAGTGCATCCTTAAACGTGCCAGGTACATGTAGCTCCCTGTGCCTCCTCTGAAGGATAAAATTCCCTTTCCACATTCCCACCCTGGGAAAAATGTGAATTTCAAGCTTTTTCCAAGACTAAAAAGTAAGTGATGTTATCTTTCTGCACAGGGATGAGTGGTAGGAAACACAGGTTCTTATCCTCTCTGCTTTAATCAGCAAATTGCTTAATAAATGTGAGCTAATAAATCAGACTGGTGACACGTGCTTGGTTTAGAGGACAGGCTGCCTGAGTGATGCCATGCTTGTCCTCCATCCCCAGGGCCAGCTTCAGGCATGGTCCAGCAGGGAAGGCAGGATCCCAGCTCCCTCCAACCTCTTCTCCTGCCTCGTGTGCCAAAAAAGCAGCTCAAATAATGTGGATGGCAAAATTAATTTCGCCAGGAGTTCTGTACCCACAGGGGTCACCCAAGCTCAGTTCTGCCCTTCCTCTGCCCTCCTTGTTGCCCCTTCTTTTGCATCTTTGCCTCCCTCATTTTCCTCCTGAATCTCATTCCAAGGCTTTCCAACTTCAGTATTGCTCTGTCAGTGGTAAAATTGCAAAGAATACAACTTAAAAACCCTGATTCAAGCTCTAAACTTGGTTTCATGCTCCTGCTTTTCTAAATCTTGGTGGCCATTCTTCTCTAGAGCTGGATCTTGATCTCAAGAGCAAATTTAAGAATTTGGGTTTTCCCACTGCCTTCCTTCCACTGGGTCAAACCCAGAGCAAATCTGAGTTTCAGAGACTGAATATTTCTGTATTCAGACTAAGATCTTGTGTGACAGGGATTTTCTGGAGGTGAACTGGTAACTTTGAATTGAAGTGACAACTCTGATGGGCCCTGAGTCTGGGGGCATCTGTGGTGCCCCTTCCAGGACTGCCAGGCTGAGAGACAGCAGCAATATAAAAACAAGCCTGTTTTTAAAGGTTTGTCTCTTGGCCTCCCCTCCACGATGATGTCTCACCTACAATACAGCCAGTGACTCATCCTCCAATTATTGCTGCTGTCATTCTGGTCCAAATTGCTCGGAGGAAGAGAAGTACTGACAGAGACACTTTGGGAGATTAAAATACCCGTGTCTGCGATGCTTTATAACAGCTCTGCTATAAGGAACCTGCTTTCTCCGTGATTACTTTGTTATGAATTCACTTGTGCAACATATTCTTGGAACAGCACGGTTTGTTTCTGGAACCAGGAATCAGTGACAGGAGATTCATTATAGGCAGGGAATATTTTTGTTAAAGAAAAGCTGTCAGGTCAAGTCAGGCTTTTATATTGCTGTTTGTAAAACAAGGTGTTTACATACCTGTAAAGCTGCCACTTTTTTTTTTCTCTTTTGATGAAAGTCACCTTAAGAAATGTAGGTGGAAACAGTTCTTTGGCACTGAAAGCAGAGTGAGAGCAGGAAAGGCCAAGCATCCACGCTTCCTTGCCCTTTCCTCCCCTGACAAGGTGCCAGGCCCCTGGGAAGATGCCCAAGATGCACCCCAAATCCAGGGATGTGCAATGTGCACCCTCAGCTGTCAAAAGCACCCCAGCTCTGCCTGTGCTGTGACAAAGGGAGGGTGCAGCCTGTTGCCTGCAGCCTCCCTCCTGCCAATCCCTACATCTGTCCCCGGAGCCATGGGAGAAACCCCTCTTTGTCACAAGGTTAATAATTAAGATACTCTAGCTGATAAATGAAAGTGCTAAGAACTCAGCGTGCTGCGTATCCCTCCTCTCTGCAGGCAGCTATTCAACTCTTTTATCTGGATTATGATCTCTGAAGGAAAGTATAATTTGGCAATCGTGGTCAAAGTGTTTAGACAATTCAGTCGATGGAAAACCCCGAGGGAAAAAGACAGCTACAACAAAAACATGAAGGCAGAGGGATGTGAGAGCAAACCCAGTTTGATAAACTGCATCTTTAGACAAAACCCTTCCTCTCTTGCCCATGGTGAATACACCAGGACTGTTTGTTTCTTTCCCAGCTTCAGTTTGCCTCCCAAAGATGAAGGAAATCATGTGACCTAGATAAACAACAAATTAATCTAGAAATTAGATGTTCTTCCCAGAAATAGGAAAATTGTAAACCAGGCAGGATCTCTGCGTTTGTACTTTCCCTTTTTCAGGGGCTGGTGGAGCTGGAACTGGGTGTTTTAATTCTGGAGTGAGCACTTCTGTCCCCTAATTTACCCTGCCATTTGCCCACACCCAGGAAAACAAAATTTGCATTCAGATAAACACAGACTCATTTCCAAGCCTACACAGACTATTTAATTAAGAGTTTGCAAGTGGAAACCACACATTATTTCCCCAAATTAAGGGCTGCTCCACAGGAACCCTCCCTTCTGCTCTGGGATAAACAGAAACCAAGGAGGCGAGGGGCCAGGTCGCATCCTGAACTCCCACCCCTGCACGAGCACCAACCACCAGGCTGTGCAAACACAGACCTGTGTCTCTGGAGGGGAAAAATCAAACCAGCTCGTCTCCCCTGCAACCAAAAACCTGGAGTGCTGCCAGGCTCCACTGGTCTGACTGCTGTGGGGAGGAAGGAGCTGTAAGCCAGCAATTAGCAATTCTGCTCCTAACAGGAAAGATTGCTGGGAAGCATAAATAGGGTGGCTGTTTATAGGGGACTTAGTGCAGGAAGTCGTGTTGATGATGATGGTTGGGTTTTTTCCGGAAAGCTGCCTTGCCTAGGGAAGGATGCGGTTTGTTGGAATTGTGGCACCTGGGAGAGGAAGAGCTTCATGCACAGAGGTTTAGGGCTGGCTTTAGGGATTTGCACCCCTGATATTTTCACTTCCAGTCCAAACCATTCTGTGATGCATAATTGTATCATAATGAGCTCCACAGCATAAGAGGAAACATAAAACCCTTTGGTAGACGCTGAGTTTTAAGTTTACATTGCAGTGTGCAAGGAAGGAGTCTTGGACTTTCAGAGTGATTGCTTTTCATTTTTCCTTCTTGTTTTAGCAGCATTCACATGTTGTCACATACACACAGATCCCTGCAGTTTTTGAAGGGACAGGTACTTCTCCAAGCAGCATGAAAAATTAAATCATGAATGATACAGAGCTTAGTCACGAGAAACACAGAACTGAGAAAAAGGAAGTTTTGGGAAGGGAATTAATTTGTTTGTGCAAATGACTGAGCAAGGAAATACACCTCTAGATGGACTGTTTGCACCACTTAGTGATCCAGAGGCCTCAGAAGAAGAATATAAGGCCTGAAGAGTAACCAGACTTCTAGTTCCTGCAAATGAAGGATGTTAATTTATTAATAGCACTAAAATGAATGAGGCTAGGCTGGAGGGCTATGACAAAAGCATTCCTCTTGGACCATCACCTCGTGCATTTCATCGCACGTGTACATTTGAAACCAATCTCTTAAACATGTCAGCCCCGTGCCCACTGAAACTCACAGCCCTGTGTAGCTTGGCCAGTCCATCTAACCACTGGATTAAATGGAAAAACAGACCTGCTATGGGGTGCAGGAATTATTGGTGATGACACGAATCATGCTGGGAGCAAAGTGACAACATGACAAAAAGAGGAAATTCTCTCTGACAGGCCCTTTACTTTCTTTAATGACATATCATTCCTGGCCCAAATTATGTAGGGACCTCCTGTGCTATTTGACAGTACCTGGTGGAGACAACCTTAAAAATTTGCCAGTTTTGCCTTAGATAAATAGATAGAGTTTCTTCAGTGCTCCTTGAACTTCCTGCTACTTACTTTCGAGAGTGCTCCTAATCTAAGGCAGCGATATTAAGCTCTCCAGCAACTGGCAAGTTTTAAAGGATCATTGTATGTTTTCCTGCTCAAGTGATAAATCTGAAGGTCAGTTCCTGGCACAGCCAATGGGAGCATGGATGTGTGCTGCAGAAGACAGGTTTACAGCATTAAAACCTGGGAGAAGTAATTATGTGAGCCACTTTGGATGAAATCATAATTAAGCCTTATTGGGGTTTGAAAGTTTGGATTTACAATATGTTTCACTCACTGTTTTTCATTTTCATGAACCTCTGGCAGTTTCTGCTTCCAGCTGGGACAAGAAGAAAAGTGGCTTAAATGAACTATGAATTAAATAGTGGGAAAACCATATCCTTTCAGGAGAGCAGTCTAGGAGAAATCTTGTTCTTTAGAAACACAGAGCTCTGTTATATTCCTCAGTCTGAAGTATACAAAGTGAAAATAAGGATCTGTGATGCTTTGGGGGTTCATTCAAAGCAAAATCCTTTTCCATGAAAAGGAAAAAGAAACATCTGAGGTTCAGTTGTGTTTTCCCTGAGGAACCCTTGCCTTGAGGCAAGGCACAGCAGAAAATACAAAATTCCCATTCTGGGCAAGAATTAGAGAAAAAAGGACCATGTTACCTCAGAAGTGAAGTCTAATGTGCTGGTCTGGACCAGTAATGATACATGCACCAGTATTGGGTTCTCTAGTTTTTATCCACTCTGCAGGCAGGAGCAGCAAGCTGGATGCAACAGGAAGAACCCCTCACCTCAGTGCTTGCAGGAAAACTGATCCTGCTCACTCTCACCTTTTTGCTTTTTCACCAAGCTGAGGAGGTAGAAACTCCACAGTTGGGTTTGCAAACAGTGTGACTATGCACTTGTTTGGAATTTTGGCCAATCTGTTAAAAAAGAATGTAAATATCAAAGAATGCAAAATATCATAGTGGCAACACCCATTACCTCCAGCACTGGCAAGGATTATAATATATAAACATCTATGTAATACAAAAATTCCATTAATTTAGATAATAAAGATTAATAGACTAACGTAAAACCATACAGCCCTGAAGAGAGCTTGAACGTTTTTTCCATTAGGTCCTGGGGAAAAAAAAAAGAATAATCAAAACCAACTTTTGGTTTCAAATCACTTCAATAGAGATTTGCTTTTTGAGTCACTTTACCATGAAGGTTGGCTTGTAGCTGCCTTTGTGCTTTTTGTGTAGAATTAATGAAATTACCATGTTATCTCTGGAGGTTATTGAAACAGAATAAAAGGAGTAGAATTTCTGGGGAAACAGCAAAGTGGTGGAGGTGGAAGATATAAGTGGGTGAATACCAGGAACTCAGCCTTCAAAGTGAGGGGTGTCATGACCTCCTTTTCCTCCCACAATGCATGCACAGCTCATCCATGATATTTCCCAAACTCGTGTTTGATACAACAGCTGTTGACAGGCTGTGAACTTCTGCTGGGATTGAGGCTGGGCACAGATCTCACCACCTTCCAGAATCAAGATTGAAAAGCCAGATTTTAAGACCTAGACCCCCTACAATACAGAAAGGGTGTGGAATTAGGCTTCCACTTCAAGTGTCTCAGTAATTGAAGCAATGTCCAGCCCTTCTGCTTTGGGTTATCTGGAAGTAGTCCAGCATGCTGGATTATCCAGAGAGATAGTGAGTTATATGTGTTAATGGGGAATTTAAGTAATACGATTTACAAATGGCAAACACACACTCCTCTGCTTTCCCAGCTAAATCCCAGGAATGCACTTGCTTGGAATTTCACAGAGCAGTCATAGAGCCCCCAGCACACTCCTTGTATTCCTTCTTAGGGAAACAGAATACCAAAGATCATTACAACTCCCTTTCCAAAACCGATTTTACTGCTTCAACCTAATTTTGTAGACAACATTATCATGCCATATTGCAAAACCATCCTTTTATCACAGCCTTTGTATTTCATCAGCCTTTCTCATTCTTGCTCACCCTACAAATAGCAGAATACAAGCAAAGATTGAAAACAACCAGCAGAGCTGGTTTATCCATCAGCCAGATGGATATCTGGATCAGCCAGGGTGACAAAGCCAGATTAATATGATTTCTCTAATAAAATCCCAAACCATCAGCTTCAGGCTGAGTTTAATCCTAAACCTTATAACCCCACAGAGCCAGGGCAGCATTGGTGCTTTCTCTTGGATACAACTCCCTGGTCTCTGCTGGAGACACAGCACCTAAATTAGGTTGTCTCTAAGCTGGATATTTGCATGGAGAGGGGTGGAAATAGTCTTCCTGCAAGGATAATCAAAGGCACAAACTCCTTCTAAAGTGGACACCCTTCCTTATTCTCCTGCTATCAAAACCAAGTTTATAGGTGTTTTATCTAGGAGTGTATCAGCTATCTCTGCTTGTAACATTAGAAACTGCTATTAAACAGAACAGGAAGGAGGCAAGTGGAAATAGGGAGAAGGTGGTGGCTCTGACTGACATCTTTACTGGCATGGGACACAGGATCAGGTTATGAAGCTTTTCTAATGGTGGTCCAAACCCAGTCAAGATTGGCTCCATGATGTCTTGCCAGGAATGCTATAATCCTCCTCTGCAGCCTCTTGGGTGGGAGACAGTGACATGAGAGCTTCACAGGAGGTCACACTCCTGCCTCAGCAGATGTGCATAGGCATATCCTTATAGGATTTACATGGGCACAAGTCTCCTCTGGAGCCTGGGTTCTCCCTCTGGAGGTGAAGGAGTGGGTTTGATGTGGGGCAGAAGGGTTTTTCTCTTTAGGGTGATCAGTATGTGCATACTACCACTGGTGAGGAGCCGTTGTGGTGTCTTCAGATACTCCACCCTGGAGTTACAGGATGGATGCTTCATTCTGGAGCATCTAACCTACTAAAATGACTGCACTCGTCTAAGTCCGAGGCTGGGGCTACTTTCCACTCAAAGCAGCAGGGATGAGTGGTTCTTGCCCTCTCCCCATGACCATATTGTTTGTGTTTTCTGCAACCTTCAGGCGATAAAAGGAATATAATAATCTGTCTGTTGTCTCCCTGCCAAGCTGTCAGCCCAGCCAGTCCAGCAGCCCAAGAGCCTCAGTTTTTTCTCAAACAACTTCCAAGCCATATGTACGAGATACAGGGCACTTTATAAAGCAAAACCAGATAATTTCTCAGTCTAAAGCCACCCGTGAAGTGTCAGTCTACAGGAATCAATTCACACAGGTTTTAATCAACTTGTAAGTTACACTGGGTATATGGGAATAGTTAAATTTATAGAGCTTGGAGTCTGGCCCATTAAACTCTGTCTATACTATTTTAACACTTCTGGAAGCCCACATTTAAATTTGCCTCGGGTCATGAGTGAAATGAATTCTCCTACTTCCAGCAAAATACCAAGCACAGATCCATGAATTTGTACTGAAAGCAAAGCAAAGCAAAGCAAAGCAAAGCAAAGCAAAGCCAAGCCAAGCCAAGCACGGAAGCTTCCCCGTGCTGTGTGCAGGGATGTGGCGCTCCGGTCCGACCGGGATGTGCAGGGCAGGGGGGATGCACAGGGATGTGCCATGCCGAGCCCACCGCTCTGGCTGGAGCTGCTGGTTTTTCTCCTGGTGCAGAAGAGCAGACTTTGCCAACCCTCCACAAGCAGAAACGTGCCCGGAGATGAGATCCAGCTGTTTGCAGAAGCGATCCCGGCTACCGACAGCCAATCTGGACATTTTGGAAGCATCTGCAGGCTTGCTCTTATCATGGAGGAGGGGTTTTGAGTGCGTTTTCTCTTGGAACAGGTTTGCTGATAGCATCAGCATCTGCTCGGCAGCAGCATTAGCAGCCCCGCCTAAGCAGGTACCGAGGAAACCAGAGACAGGGCTTTTGCCAGTCAGGACAGGAATGTTTATTTAAATGTAAGGAGAGAACCAGATCTGCAGCTGCTGGATCTGCAACGAGTCTCAGAGGGGCAAAAACTGGCTTGGAAAAAAAA
>VZTT01004343.1:33258-55689 GCA_013400855.1 Buphagus erythrorhynchus
AAAAAAAAAAAAAAAAAAAAAAAGAAAACCAGAACCCCAACCCAAAACCCTTGCAGGAATATGCACTGCCCATACTGAAAAGGCTTTTTTTGGTTCCCAGAAAAGCTGGCTACAGCCCACATGGCTCTGTTCGCCCAGTGACAGGCAGCCTTACACGCTGAATACCAACTGGGGAATTTGCAAAAACAATTACTTCAATTATCTCGTTCCCTTGGCAACCCCATAACACACGCTCATGTTTTAATGAGTCACTGCCACTGAGGAACCGTGCAGGGCAGGAGCCCTCTCCCAGAGCCCCGCAGCTCCCTGGGGAGCCCAAGGGGCACCCGAGGCCGTCCAGCAGCACCTGCCATTCCCACTGCATTTTTTTCCCCCCAATAACGGAGAAAAACCACAATTTACTGTCTTTAATACGAGGGTATTGGCTCAGAGCAAGCACCACTGCAACACTAAAAGCCTAACATCAACTAGTGCAAAATAAAGCAAATGTGAAAAGCATAGTTTCAACTTTTCAGGTGCACAGATTGGGTATAAAATCACCATTAATGAGTTAATTCTGGCTGAGGTGCCCGTGGTGTGAAGCTGGAGTAGTAACTGACTGCTTTTGGGCACACTCAGATGAAGACTATTTTCAAAACACTGAGCTGCACAGCCTATGTAAAGTAAGTTGTGCACACTGACTAAAACATGTAGAATATATAACTTCTATATCTCATTCTATAATATATACATCTATACATACATCTATGCTTCTAGGCAAAAGTATTCTAAATAGATAGGCTGGTTTTTTTTGTCTTATCTCAGTTCCATAGCAACTGCAAATTGCTAGAAAAAGAGCAAGAAAAGTGATAAAAGCTCCTGGGAAAGTTTGTATTAAGATGACAAGTAAGGAAAATATTTTATGTATTCAGTGAAGGGAATGAGTAATGAGAAGCATAATAAAATATATGAAACAAGGCTGATGAGAATGGAATAATAATGAACTTGGAGCTCTTATTCATCTCTTTGTGCAAATAGACAAGAAGACAACCTGAAAATAAAAGAAAAACACACACACGAATTTTTGGTGCATAATCCCTTCCTATATGCAACCCTTGCACTTACTGCTGCAGGACTATGTCAGATCATGGTGTTTTAGACACACCATGTAGTTACTACACTTTCTGAATCAAAAAAGTCTGCTCAGGAAACAAACTCTATTGCACAAGGTGAGCATATAGGAAAGGTCAGAAAGGACCTTCACTTCAGGCCAAGTAAATCCCTTTCCAGAGCCTTTTTAGTGAAATATTTATTTAAAAAGCAACAAACCTCACATTTGTTGCAATGTCAGAAGAGCACCTGAGAAAAACAAAAGAGCTTGCAAATATTTTTTTTCTGGAAAATTGGGTCTTCTTTGGTTTTCTGTGTACCTCTCCTTTCGCAAGTATAATCATGCCTAGGAGATGGTGGTTTTCCCACTGATGTGGGTTAAAGGGTATTTTGTGGACAAAAGGCACCAAAAGATTTGTATTGGATACTCAGAAGTGACAAATTCAGCCTGATAGGCAAACACTGTATGCTGTCCCATGATGCTGAAAACAGAGGAGAGCTGGGAGCACACGGAGGGGTCCAACATATAGAAACCTTCAAAACCAGCTGCAACGAGGCAGCAGCTACATGGCACAAAAATAACATTCACCCCCGTAATCACAACAAATTGTTTTTAATCACAAGCAGATGTGATTCATAATCAGTTTTCTAAAGTCAGTCTAATGAAAGCCTCAGCAACTCCCAGCTGAAGAATTACTTTAGAGGGCAAGGGAATACCTATAGGTCAGTTTACATACCTTGGCAGCAACATGCAAGCCAGTGGGGACATCCAGAAGGAAATAAGGTCACAAATTGGCAGGGCAGCAGCTGCACTTACCAGTTTAAACAAGATTCAGTTGTTGAAAATCTACATCTTAAAGGCCAAATCAGCAAGTCATAGACCAAACTATGAATCTTCAACTCAAATGTTATTTCCATCTGAACATATGGATATGAAACCTGGATGCTCCCCAGAGGTGCACAGGCAGGCAGCTTAAAGCTTTGGAAACAAACTGGAGTGAATATATGAAGTGGAATGGATTTGTAAAGAATGTCAGGAGCTATTGAGGAGCTCGGTAACTTTGTACCCCTGGCAAAAGAAAAGGGGGAATTTGGGATGTGTGGCAAGGATGAAGGCTCACATCTGCCCTGTCAGAGATGGCCAGGGTAGCCAGGGGAATGGCTGACTGAAGGACTCCAGCAAAAATGCTCTGAGGATGCAGGAGAGAGCATGAGGATGGATGTGTCAGCACTGCTTGCTCTGGCCAAAACTTGGGAATGCTGGACAGGATCTGTCAGACTCTTCTGTCACCCACCTGATTATCTAGCCAGCTATCTCCTGACAAGCCAAGATGGGATATGGCATTCACATATGACACTGGTCCTAATTAATATAAAGTTCCTCTGCTATTTACTCCACTCCTGTATCATTACAGGAATGATTTTCAAGCTTCCCAGTTCTTGTATAAATTATCAGATTTTTCCTAGGCTTTTATCCCCATCCTAAGGATATTTTAGTTGGGCTGTTATGCTTTTTTTTGGGGGTGTTACTTGTGTCTACAAGTTCCTAGAATTATTAACACTGTACTGAACTGGTAGTGGAACTCCTGAGTTTATAACTGATGGCAGCTCAAAAGGAAAGAAAATTAGTTTTTTCATAGTGAAATTTTCTTAACCATGGGAACGTATTTTTAAACTCTTACATTCATAAGAAAGCTTCTGCCTTATAACCCTTAGATGCCAAGCCCATAGACAGATGGATGTGAAACTATTTCTTTCATTTAAAAAAATGCATGAACAATTCCTGCTCCAGCAGCTGAAGCTGGGGAGTCACCCAGGAAAGTTTGATGGAAATTTCAGAATTCTACAAATTTTAGGGATGCACTTTTCCTGGAGGAACTGAAGGCAGCACTCCTGGGACTCCAGCAGCAGCTTCCCACTGAACTCTGAGCCCTGCCTGGGGCTCTCCCTGCAGCCAGACACATCCAGCCTTGCTGGATCTGGGATGTCCACAACATGGGCAGCCCTACTGCCTGCCAGATGGGATGGGTGTGTGAGATCTTGACAGATTTAAGCTGTCACTATCAATCAGAGCTAGTGAAAAGGCTGCTTTCCAGGTGGCACAAACATGCTCTGTTTGGAAATCCTTTCCTAGCCCCGCTTCTTGTGATCGGGGGGAAATATTTCACTTGTTTTCTGATCTCAGTTGTGAGAGTGTTTCAGATGCTGTGAGCACTCCACCATATAGGACTGGATGCTCAATCAGCAGGAGGGAGCTCATATTCAAAGGAATGGAAAGAAAATAATGAATTACTGAAATGGCTCTGGCCACTTCAGTAGGAGCACCAGTCATCTAATGAAAATATTGACATTTATGGGAATCCACAGACAGAGTTGGGCATAGTTGTGGTCTCTGCTACTGTATCACTTTTCATAATGTTTTATTTCTGTTTACCTTCCAAAACAAACTACTGTAACTAATATGTTTATAATAATTAATGAGGAGACAGCCAAGCTGGAAAAAGGAATGGCCTCAAAAATTCACACTTTTCCCAGCTGGGAAGCTTAATTGGGCTAAGGACTTCTTTTCTTTCCCTAATCAGATATGGAGGAAGCAGGGAGGTAGGAATGAGGGCCTTAATTATTGCTGGTGTAACTCTGTGTAAAACAATGTGCTTGCACGAGGGATTCATTTAATGCATTGTCCTTTGCTAATCACTCCATTAGCAGCTAAATAACCACAACTAATATATTTATATGCATGCATGTGTGTATATACATATTTGTGGATGTCACACATACCCCCTGGTCCCTGCTGGAGCTGGAGGTGGTGCACAGTGCCCCGATTCAGCTGACAATAAATTCTCTTGAGGACAATCTCTCTTCAAGCCTCAGAGCAGCTTTTGTGGTCTGTCATTGCACTGGGACTGACATTGCACAGCCCATGCCTGGGAGGAACAGGGAGAGAGCTGTCTCAGGGAAAAGTCTGTGACTATTTTGCAACTAAAGCCAGTCCCAAACCTGAGGGGTCTCACTGCTGGAGGGACGGATGGCACCGAGCATTGGGTAGACATGACTGGGTTTGTGGTTTTGTGAGACTCAGACTGATCCCTTAATCTCAGACAGGAAAATGTACCTGTACATTCTCTTAATTACTCATCAAGGAAGAAAGGCCTTGCTCAGAATGTGGCAGAATTCAGCTTGTTATACCCCCTTCAGTTTTTCTTCTCTGGGAGCAAAACAGAGCTGCCTTTCCCAGTCTGCCAGCAGTGAAGGTTCAGGTTTGTCCATGCAATGCTGGTATATCCAGCAAGGATAAGCATCTTTTGGCCTCTCATCCGTGGCTCCCACAGCTTTCCATCTGCCCAGCTGACCTTCTTCTTTGGCCAGACCAGAGAAGTAATTTCTTAAAGATAGCTATGACATGGATCTGCCAGTTAGGAAGTAATGTTTATTCCTTATGGATCAAAATGTGCTCAGTAGAAGACATCGTAAAGCCAAGATGCACACATCCCTTCTTCCAACAGAGATGTATGCTCTTAAAGCAGTGAGAAATCTACTTTTTGGCACTTGTAATTTGTGTGTCAGCTGATTCCTTAAAAGTATTGATTTTGTCTTCAAGCAAGTGAACAAATTAGTAAATTAATAAGGCCAGGCAAACCTAAAACAAAGAGTGGGGAGTTCCTTAACTGAAGATTGAGGGGCCTAAACCAAACCTGACACTCACTTTGTATTGCTAAAAGAGCTTCAGATATGCAAACCCTGCATGCCAGACTGCAGAAACATGCTTCTTCTTGACTATGCTTCTTCCAAAATCTAAATTACAATGGGTGCACCAAAGATTCCTTCAAGTTCTATGCAGAGCATGAGGGAAAATACTGACCTTTGAAATGCAACTCTATCTCACTACAGTAAATATATTCTCTTCTACAGCATAACCACTCTTGCCTGAAGTCATTTGTCATTTGAAAACCACCTTGTTTTGTACTAAGAAATATTACATTTTCCATTTCCTTCTAAACAAATGCTTCTGCTTTTTGCAGATCCTGAGTGCTTCATGTAATGGTAACAGTTCAAGCATCAGTGACAGCACAGGGAGTAGAATCAATCTTTCACTTTAAAAAACAGGCAAAAATGGCAGCTAAAACATTAAATAACAACTTTTCTGAAAAAGGCCAACCATGCTTACAGTTAGAAAAGAATGAAGTTAATTTGAGATATTTAATTTTTAAAAAGTACAGAAGAAAGGATGAATTTTTCCATTCATCAGCTTTGAGAGAGAAAATCTGGTTTATTGCTTTATAAGTTATGTAGAAGTTCTGCTGGATATAATATATTCTGCACAGATATATCTGTGATAGTATAGCCTTAGAAGAATCATGACAAAGCTTTAAATCAAAATATTTTAAACCATTCAGCAGTAAACCTCAATGATAAAATGTGGCAATAGGTGGGCTCTCTAACTGAAAAGGGATTAGAATAAAATATTGATAAAATCAGTGCATCTCCATACATTCTTCTAATTCCAATTGGAATTGTGTTTGCATGGCTAATGCTGGGAAGAGTTATTGGTTAAAAATGATGAATTTACTTAGTTGTCCTCTTCTGAGGGCAGGAGTCTCTGAATCTGCAAAGTATTTAGGTTTCACAAAAGGATATGATCAAACATTCCTGACAAAGCCTCCATGTCCCTGCTCAATTGGAATTTCTGAACAGGATGTTTCAAGCTGCTGAGCTCTCCAAGCAAGGCTTTGGGAGAGTGGTGCAGGCTCAGACTCTCAGTTTGCTCTATTTTTTGGCATGTGCTGGGTTCACCACCATCCTGTAGAAGGCACAGCAGCAGGGAGCTCTCTCTGCTCCATGGAAACTCTTGAGGCATCACCTGTCTGGAAAATCCCTAGCTGACAGATATTAGGAGAATCTGTTACTTAAATATGTCTTATCTGTTTTTGAAACTTCCTATGCTACTTTTTTTTTTTTCTTTTCTCTTTGCAAGGTTTATCCCACAAACAGTTTTAGATATTAATGATCTGTATTTTAGAAAACGATCTCGCTGGTTATTTATGCCCTATATCTCTATTTCAGTTATGCATTCAGCAGCTGGAGTCCATATGGAAATGTTGGCCATTTTAACTGAGTGAAGACCTTTGCAGATAAGGGATAGGAAATCTGACAATTTTTTCCTATTTGGTTCCTAATCATATGCCATTAAAGAGAAGTATGTATGAAACAGGATATTTTTCTTAATGTTATGATTTACTATTCTCTATTTTAACATACAACTTGGCCCTGGAGTAGGAAGCAAACAATGAAATATATTATTTTAAAACTGTGAGCAGGCATTAGTGGGATTGAACGTTTCACTACCAGTTTGAAGGAGCTTGACCTTCAGCAAGACCTCCTTCCTGTAGGAGCATCTTTTTCACTTTCCTACCTCCCTCAGGACCATTTCTGCCTGGGAACCAGCTCCACTTTCATATCCTGGCACAGGACTCAGGTTATAAATAAGCAAAGAAATACTGAGTACTTTATTTGGGATGCACAGAATGGCAGCTCAGCTGTACCTACAAGCCACAGGATTTTGCAGAGGCCCAGCACACACCCAGAAGCTCCATCTGCCTTCCCAGCAAGTATCCTGCTGTTAACACAGTGACTCCTCCTCAGCTCTGCTGTCTATTCAAAATCAGAGCCATTTAGTGCCACAGAGCTATGATATTTTATCCCAATTAAATACCCAGGCTCTCCTTATAACCTTCAAATCAAGCCTTAGACATCTCTATCAGGACCACAGGGTACCCTGCTTCCCTGAACAGACCCAGCTTTGGTCAACAGAAGGTAAGAAGTGAAGCAGACTTTGTTTGATATTCTTTTCACCTCAGGAATGTAAATGACTTTGTTTCCAGCCAAGTATCAAACATCTGTAAGTTCCACTTCCTCGAGAAGCTGACAAAATAAATCCAGCATTAAAAGCAAGGAGAAAATGAGCCTGACAGACTCATTCTGATCTGGGCACTTTTTCCTGGTTTGTTCTTTGCCAAGCATGATTGCAAAAACAATTCCTTGCACCCCTGTATAAACACCACAGAGCTGTTCCAGCACCTACAACCAGATAAGACAATGTGGGATGCTGTATTTAATGACATTGATAGCTGTGCATAAGAGAGTCAGGAGCAAATGCCACTTCTGGAAGTCCAAGGCAGCAATGGACCTGACAGGAAAATCAATTACAGAGCTACAGTGAGGCAGTGGAAAGAGAATGATGGAGAACTTGAAAATCAAGAATATATATATATATTCTAGAATTTCAATTGAATAACCATCTTGCACCTGCCATGCCTACACAGAAGAATGGCTTGTGCAAAAAAAAGAATATGAAAACCATAACCTAACATTATCAAGACTTCTGAGGGCAGATGGAAAATCCACGTAATAGTGAAGAACATAGCTGGTCTGCTGGTGTGCAAATGCAAAGAAAACAAGGCTGCTCACCAGCCTTATTAAACTTAAAAGAAGCAATGGTTTCAAGACAGTTTACCACAAACAGCTGCAGAAAGTTGCCAAGAGAAAATGACAAGTGTCACAAATCCTACACTTTCACAACCGTAGGATTTTCTGACAAATAAGACTGAGGAAGCTGAATTCATATAGCACTTATTTTTCAGTTCCAAATTCTTATACAAATGCATGGTTTGCTTTCAGAAATGCAGAAACTGTGCATAGATAGCAAAATATTTTCATATTGAACTCTTTGGTGGCAAAGACTTCTTGGACAATGTTTCTGTGCAAGTCCCTGTCTAGCTCATCACTTGTTTCAGGTGAAGAAGAAACCTGGGGAGTTTCAAAACAGAGACTTTCCACTTTTCACTGGGAATATTGTCTGAGCTGATATTTGTGATACACTATAAAACATAAGTCTACCTAAATTGTACATAAGCCAAAATTTAATTACTGGAATTGAATGGGCATTAGGCATTAATATTCTTATACATTTTGAAGAGGAAGAGGAAAGTCTGGGTATAAAAAAAGTGAATACTGCACCACCAGGAAATATTTTACTTATACAGACAATCAGATGTTTTCAGCCTGATGGTGTGCCAGGGTGGGAGTGTCTCCTACCACATGGTTTGTCCAACTAATTTATCAGAGGCCCAAGTGGCAACATATTCTACTTGCTCTCCTTAGCATATTATTCCAGAGTTTCTTTTTTTTCACTATCTGAAGGCTGTCCCCAGAAGCCCAGCCACGTGTTACCTACATTCATTTCTTCACAACATTTCCACAGATTTAGAAGGAGGAATTGCAAAGCCCAATCTAAACAATACTGGAAAAAAAATTGGGAAAAGAGTGGGGTAAGAGAAGGGAGCCAATGTCAAAGTGCTTTGAAGCAAGAGAAGCAGATGATATCCTGAATATCTGCCCTAAAAACCTAGATGTGTTCAGTCTGGTTTGCAAAAATCATCATTACTGGATTCCAGGCAGTGACAGACATTGCACCAGAATCCCCCTAAGGAACCAGGGGCCAAGCAGGGTCCATGGATGCAGGGCATGGAGAGAACAGGCACAGGGAGGGCTTGAGGGGTGCTCTGTCCAGCATCTCTGTCCAGCAGCAAATCTGGAGAGGGAAGTGCTCACAACTCACTTTTTCACATGTGTGGAGCAAACTTTGTCACATCACCCACACATTTTCCTATTTCTCTGTTTTTAATTTTTCATGGGCAGTTTTGAGGTATGAAATTCTCAGAGCTGAAATAATATTAAAAGAAACAGAACCTTCTTTGCAAGGGAATTTGATCCCTAAACTGAGTTTGGACTAAATGATGTTTGCAGGTCTGTTTTGTTCATTTTCCCTGTACATTTCAGCACTCCAGCCTTCTCTGTGAGAATGCTCATGGAAAGTGAATTTGAGGCAATAGCTCACTTTGGACTTTGCAGCTGACTTTCAAGCTTGCCCTTTGCAAATCTCATTATAGCAATTAGCCAGATAGATGGTGGAAGAACCAAAGCATCCCGTGAGGGAAAACCTGGGCCTAGTGAAATTCAGGACAGTTTTGCCAATGCAGGATTTCAGCCTGTGTTTGTAATGTGGCAAACAAGACAGCTGCAATTTTCAAGTATTCATGGCTGGTGACAAGATTTTCCCCTCCAAAGAAATTAAAATAGTCAAATGGTCCATGCATCCAATTCAAATTGCAGACAGGAAAAAAGCAGTAGTTGTTTATTGTAGTGTGAGCTATTGGCTCAGGCTAAAATTCCAAATGAGAAAAATTTTGCCAAATTTACAAAGAATTTGAGCAAATTAAATCTATTCCAAACCATTCTATTGCTCTACCATTTTCTCCTTCTAGATCAGTTTTAATCTTGGGTTAAGCAAATCTTGAGATTATTTTACCCTAAATACTGACACAGATTTTCACTGTTAAAACCTCTTTTACTGTACAGCAGGTTTTTTTTTATCCAGACCACTTTCTTTGTGTATTCAGTGGACTAAACATAAATAATGCAGGACTTTAAGAAAATACTTGGTCATTTAGTCACTGTTGACTTTTCTCAATTTGCCTATGTGCAAAGTAGTTTATGCTGTCTGAAAACAGCCAAGTCTTGAGACAATTTGTATCACTGATGAGTAATTCTCATTCATGCCCACCCTCCTCACGGTGCTGGAAAGTGTGACTGACACAGGAGGTGCCCCAGTTTTGATGGGCACACACTATTTAATCACATCTCAAGGCCCTAGAGAACAGGAAGAAAGCTGAGTATGGACTTTAAAATGACAGTCCAGGTCGTGTGCTTCTTCCCCCCCACCCCAAAGCTGAGTTTGTACCTCTGGAAAAATGGTGCTGTGCAGGAAGAGTGTTTGGGAAGAGCTGGAGCAGCACACGGGGTTTGAGTTCTCACATCCCAGCACTGCCTTCTAGAGCAAGATGAGCAACCTCGCTGTCTAACACAGGAGTGCAGTGTCTCATTTTATAATCTCTTCACTTTATTGGCTCTAGGGAGAAAGGGATTATTCAGAGAGGAATTGTGTAAGTGCTGCCTTTGTCAAACATGTGCAAAATGAGAAATAAACATTTAAAACAGCTGAAGGGCAAAGAAGACACTGCCAAAAAATGCTTGTTGAAAAGAAGAAAATTAAATTTAAACCGAGTGCTACTAGTATTGCAAAAGAACAAGAAACAGAACCTTCTTCTATACACAGCACGGGAGTCACAATGGAAAAGCCAGGAAGGGAAAGGAGGGAAGGTGCCAGCACCAACACAGGAGCATCACCAGCAGAGCTGCAGTGGGAGCAGGAGTGTGGGCAGCCAAGCACAAGCCAGGACTGACTTGGGCAAGCTCTGTGACAATGTCTGTTCCCACTGCCATACCTGGTGGGACAGCCCTGCTGCTGGCACCTGCTGGGAGTTGCCTGCTGGGGTGCCCCATTGCACTGACCTCCAGCAGCCCCCTCTGGTGCACCCCAAAAGTCAACACTCACAGATCAGCTCTGCAGAGAAGGGAGCACGAGGAGAGCAGGACTGCCTTGCTCTGCTGTGCTGCTGAGGGATGCTGAGCAGCAGGAGGACCCTCTGCTCTCTCCTGGAGCTGGTGCAGCTCCATGGTAAACAGCATGCAGGCTCCAGCTGCCAGGAGCTCCTCTCAGGAGGGGACAGCTGCACTTGCCTTACAGCCTAGGATGTGCTCATCCCATCTGAGCTTTGTCCTGTACTACTCACAGGGATAAAGAACAGCCAAGACGTAGCTTGGCCCCACCGCTCCCTCTTTGTTATGATTATGAAATATCATCATATCTTGGTCAGCTAAAGGAACAGGGTGTTTAATTCCTCTCTCTCCTTCTTTAGAGACATGGGCCTGAGCCATGACGTTTGGATCCAGCCCCTGCATGCAGCATTTTCAGAGCTGTGGGTTGTTTGGATGTGGCCATCCGGCTCAGCCCTCTCTCCCCCCATGCCTCACCCTGGGTGCTGCCAGCTGCATTCTGGATTTTGCAAAATCCCTGGAAATGGATAGAGGAAAGGAGAGCCAAAGCTCAAAAAAGGCAGGAAAACTAAGGAATGGACCATAGGGGAAAAGGCAAGGATAAGGGTGTTGTGTAGCTGGCACTGCTAGAAATGTCAGAGAGCACACCAGATCTGTCACAAGAGAGATCCCAGGAGATTTATTTCTGAGACATTCCAGGGATTAGGCCCAGAAGAAAGCTTCTGCTCTACTCTAATGTATCAGAGCTGCTAGGTGAAGATAACCAAATTGCATCAGTCACCAGCTGCAGTCTAAAACACACCACAAACATATTCTGTAATAAAATAAAGCTACAGAGTTTCAAAGTTGTTATATGACAAATTGGAGATTTAAATGAAGGGTTTCTTCAGGATAATATCAGAACAGGAGGTGGGAGCAGGCTGGTTTTAGGGACCTCTCTCTCTTCACAACCCTAATTTTGCAAACAGCCCGTTAAACTCCACATCCAGTAGTAAACACTCCAAGCTTTGCCCTTTCACTTATGATTGCCATATAATCAGGAAATGGAAATTATACAATCTGCCTCTGGCTTCTGTAGCTAAGCAAAACACTACCCAGGCTTACTGCAACAAACTACAGAATTCCTTAGTAACCTGGAATGCAAATTAAATGAGACAGCTTCCCCTTTCTGATGATAGATGTCTTGTGTGAAGAAGAAAACCCTAACATCTGGGCACAGGGTTATGTGTGAATTCCTCTCTTAGCTGCACTGAAGTGTGTTTTAAGATGGTTCCAGTATCCCGTTCAGATAGTTATGTCCAAAACAAACTCATATTTTTCCCTTCTTTTTTCCCTCACAGAAGTGAGAAGGTCTATTACTATCCAGAGGCATGTAAATCAGTACAAATTTATTACCCTGTTCTAATTAAGTTTATTTGTTGATTTATCCATTTCACCTCTTTAAAGAAACCAGAGCTAAGAGCTTTTCAGAAGCTGTGTGGTGATGGAGTCACCATCCTGTTTTTAAGTTTGTGGGCAGTAAGTCAGCCCTGCCTCATCCCAACAGCAAAAGCATCACACAGCAGACACACACACTTTGTCTGCATGAGCAAAATGGACATCTTTTAATTCATCTTCTGAGCTCCATGACTTTATTTGGGCTATGGGGATGAAAGAGGAGAGATTGGAGTATTCACAGTCTGCAGCACCCTGGCTCCCCACCCCACAATTTTGTCCCAACTCTGGGAAAACAGCCTGCTGAGCCTTCATCCAGGGCTCTCACCAGTGTCACCCAGGGGGGTAAATCGGCAGGGTGTGATCTCAGCTGTCTCCTTCCTTCCTTCCCTGTCCTCTGCAGGGACCCAGGACCTAATGTAAATCCACTGACCTCAGCAGGAGCCTGATGAAAGGGGCCTGGATTAGACCCCAGGGGCATTGCCTCCAAGAACTGTTTATGGCAAATCGATGTGACTTCAAGGAAGTGCCCTGACTTCCAAATTAAACATAATCTTATTTTAAATATCAGGTGGAGTAATCTTCTATTTAGGTAGGTCCTGATCCAGGAAATCACCGAGTACTTATTTAACTTTAAGCATCACATTAAGTTCTGTGCTGTCCAGCATGAGACCAGAGCACAGGTTCACACGTCTTTGGTTTAAGTACATAATTAAAGGTAAGCATGTGGCTAAGTGTTCTGCTGAATGGGGATGGAATTACTTGCCTGCTCAGATGCTGGGTGAACCACAGAGACAGGGCCTGCTTTGTGCTCCCTGAGTGGAGAGAACAGGGAGCCTCTGCAGAAGACCGAAGTGTAAAGAAGGGAGCAAGGCACTGAATGAGCTTGAGGAGTGGATAATCCACGGGGAAATGAGCAGGACTTTGAGGCCTGCTAGAGAAATATTGGCAGGAATAGGGAAATCTATGGGTGCCTGGTCAGTCTGTGCCGATTCTGCAGGCTTTTCACTCTCTGGCTTTTCCTCCATCTCACAGACTGATCTGGTTAGGAGGTCATCTAGTCCAACTTGCTGCCCAAGCAGAGCCTCTGGAGCATGTTACTCAGGATTGTGTCCAGGTGGCTTTTGAATATCTTTGGGGAAAGAGACTCCACACCCTCTCTGGGCCATCTGTTCCAGCACTTGGTCACTGCTCAGTAAAATTCTTCCTCATGTTCAGGTGGAGCTTCCTGTGCATCAGTGTCTGCCCTTGCCTCTTGTCCTATTGCCCTGCACCACTGAGCAGAGCCTGGTCCATCCCCTTGGCACCTCCCTTCAGGTTCTTAGATACAATGGTAAGGTCCTCTCTCCATCTTCTCCAGGCTAAACTCCATTTCCTTTATAGAGGGCTCTTGCAGGAACGCTTAAGAAAAGCAGATGTGACAACAAAAGATGAAAAATCATCTAAAACTTTTTTTAGGAGCTTGCAGGTTGTTAGATCTTGCATTCTTGCTGTAAGAGGTGCAGAAAGGAGAGACCTTACTGTTCCTCAGTTCAGGTGTATGGACACAGCCCCAGCTGGAAGCAGTTGCTTGAGTTTTGTTCTCAGATAAAGTGTCTGGCATTTGGGTGACACTCCACGTGAGCTAAAAAGGAAAGCAAACAGGGTATTTTCCAGACCCAGCGGGCTGTGGAGCGGTGCTGCAGGGAGATGGATGCATGGATGCATGGATGGATGGATGGGGCGCTGGTGCCACCTGCTGACCCAACGCTTCCCGCCTGGACACATGGATCCTACAAACACAGCGTTCCCTGCCCTCCCAGCTCCATCCTCCTGCTTGATTAAAGTCCCCAGGAACAGAAACATCTCCTTTTGCCATCCTGGTTTTCAATACTCCACTCGATCTCCACATCTTTGTAAGCAAACGATGCTCAAAGCCAGGCTTACCAGGATATTGATATTCCTGGGCTATAGGCCACAATTAGTATTTAGTTTAATTGCACCTTTGTTTATCCCAAAACATCCTGAGCTTTGAAAAAACAACCCCCTCCTGTGGTTTTTAAAATCTAAGGAAAAACCATGGCTGTGTTGATTAATTTTACCTCTGCAGAAAATTGGCTGCTCATCTTGATACTCTATCCTTCCCTGGAAAAAAAAAAACATAATTACCTTTAAAAACTCACACTGGATGATTTTTAGGGGCACGTGGTGCCCAGCAATCCCTTTGTCATCCCCAGGTCAGGCTGAGGGAACAGAGCCAACTTTGCCAGGTTCATCCCCACAGCTTGAGACAGCAGCTCCCCATCTCAAATGAGGGGAAGAAAGCAAAAGGGAGGGAGAACAACCCAGTCCTGCACATTACCCTGTGCCAACGAGCACTAGAGATCCAGACTTTTGGAAAAAATGCAGGTTCAGAACATTTAATGCAGCGCAGCAGGCATTGTATACCAACAGGGCAGGACTGGATACACACACAGGGTGCCCAGCCCCAGTCTGACACCCAGCTTAGTGTCCAAAGGCACTTCCCTTCCAACGCTGTGCACTCAGATTTATTAGGCAGCTTTATGGACTGATACTTCCTCACATTTTACTAGTTTGATTAATTCAGCTGGCACCTCTGATCTTGCCTCCACTACTAACATTTTCTCTTGAATGGGATGGCTCTGTAGTCTCACCATTCATGTGTTCGAGTCAGATTTTACATCAAAGATGTCCTGGGTTTTATACTGTCAGAAGCAATTTTGTCCCAGAAGAATGAAGATCGTGATTATCCCAGGAGGAAAGCTGTCAACTCAGCTCTGTGTAGAAAAACTGCTGTCTACAAAAGCTTATATTGGACACCCTCTGGCAGACTGCCCTCTTAAAAAGAAAAAAAAAAAAAGTCCGCTGTTACCTACATGAAAGACATTTTCTAGGAGGGTTTGTGTGTTTGCTGACCTGATTCATACAGAGAATTCAAATGAGAAGGAAGAAAATTATGTCTTTCTATTATAAGCACTCTTTTTTTTTTTTCAGGGCAATGCAGAGAAGAGTGGTAAAGGGGAGCATGAGGAAGGCATTTTGGAAAGGGAGTGACAAATGCTGAGCTTTGATGATGCTCTGTTGCTCAGTTAGATCCAAAATTCTGCTGGAGCGTGCATTTATCAAGAAGTGGATGAGCCTCAGTTTGCACTCTCCACAAGCCTCCAACACTGCTCCAGACACAGGGGATCTCCAGATCTTTGCTAATTTTAGCATGTTTGGTGCAAAACACATCACTGTGCTCTGCGAGCTCGTTAAGGAGCAGCACACAACAAATTTTGTGCAAAGAGTTGTCCTGCTGCCATCCCAACAGGACAGGAAGGACATCTCACAGCAGCTGCTTTTCACACAGTTCAGAGCCTGAGGTGCTTCACCACATTATAAATCAGCTTTGTGTCCAGCTGAGCCAGTGTGGCCATCCACGAATCTGCATGCTGATGGAATTTCTTCTTGTTCGAGGATCATTTCCTTTCTGCTTTTGTTTTCTGAAAGTATCCCAGAAGAAATCACTGCCAGTGAGCAAACTTGGCATAACTGCACTGACATGAAATCTAGGAACTGAACTAGGTGCAAAACCCCACCAAAATAAGACAGAAGGACAAAGTTTTTGATTTAATGAAGTGCTTGAACAAAACCCTAATATCCATTGATTTCAAGAGAACCCCAGTATAAGCTTACAGCACAATATATGTTTAAGTGATTTACTAATTTAAGGCTTGATTACACAAAATAACAGACAAAGAGAAAAAGAGAAAGCTTGTAAAGAAAGAAGAAATCTGAGTGCCAAAGTCAAAAGAAAATTCTACAGTGTGAAAAGAAGAGGCTGTCATTCTGTTCAGAAACACAGGTTTCACCCTTTAAATTTGTGCCCTCCAGGCTTAATCTAATATGGTGGTGTTTTGTATAACTTAAAAAAAAAAAAAAGTTTAAAAAAATGACAGAATGGGGTACATTTCTATTACTGGAAATGGAATTTTAAGCACCGAGTTTATCTTGTCAGTTTGGCTCAGCAGTGATGTGAGCTTGCAAGGGGTGAAGTGGATCACTAATTGCCAGAGAGGAGGACAATGAACCGATAAGCACGGGAGCTGAGAGTCCTTTAGATGAGAGATGTTCCAGGAAAGGGGGGGACTGTTCGAACAGGTACTTATCCTCTTGGAATTGGCTTCTCCCTCAGCTCGGCGGTGTTTGCCTCACTTTTGTTCTCTGATCCCCAAAAAAGAGCACACTGGCAGTTGTTTGGGCCAAATCAGGGAGACAGGTATGTACCTGCACTCTTTGCTGCCAATGCCAGCTCCACCCTGCAAATCTTGCAGCTCTGTTTATGCTACATTTTTTCATGGCTCCAGACAGCCACAATTTTAATTGGACTGGCTGATTGTTTTTTTAACCCTTTTTTTATTTATTTTATTTCGTTTTGTGATGCTAATCTTGGCACTGGAGGACTCCCCTAATTCAAATTACAATATCAAAATACACATCAGGTAGCATAACAAATGGCCATTCACCTAAAATTAGGCAATCTATCATAAACAATAAGCCAAATTAAACCCACGCTTCTCTGTTCTTCCTTTTGGCCTGAGCTGCTCCCCAAACATCTAAAGAAGAGGGAAAGTTCAGAGATGCAGGAAGGTGAGAGGGGGAAGTACCAACCCTGCCCTGGGCTTTCAAGGTTTGTGATGCATTTTCCTCCTCACAAATGGAGTGCAACAGAGGAAAAATAAACGTCAAGCCTTGGCCAGCTGTGAAAAGGAAATCCCAAAAGTGGGAAGGGACAATTTGGATGCAACTTTTTCCTTCTGAAGAGTTGCCATCACTGTCAGGAGGAAAAGAAAAGGAAAGGAGAAAGGGACTTGGCCCCATTTTGGGTGCTTTGTTCCGTTTGTGATGGCTCCTGGAACTTCCTCCACACCCCCCAGTCCTCAGCTATTAGAAACAGTAGCAGCAGAGGAAAAAAAATAAAGGATTTAATGAAAACCCTAACTCCCTCAAGAGGGACGATGGGTCTTAAATTGTCTTGGAAAGTACCCTCAAGAAGGGATGGTCTATCCAAAGGGAGCCTGGCCTCATCAGCATCAGGTGGAGTAGGGGTTTTTGCTTCCAGGTTTAGGCAAAAGTTTCTGCTCCTTCCCATTTGCTCAGATGGTTATTTATGAATTAGCAAGCTGGCATTAAGGCACACCTCCTAAGTTCCCCTAGATCCCAGTGGACCGCTTCATAAAACACTTACAAATGCTACTGGCTGTCAGAAATGGTTTCCAAACACTCTGAACTCTGGCTATCCCTAAAATAACCAAAATAACCGAGTTTTGTGGAAGTTCTCCAAGTTTTGGCCATTACCTCAGCAGGGAAACTTACTGCTGCCCAATATAAGACACCAAGTATTATATTTCCCATCTTGCCTGGATGGTTTGCAGTCTGAAGGGGAAAAAAGTACAAAATAATGTGCCAGATGAAACTTTAAAAGCATTTTTGTTTAAGGTAATTATGATCTCTATTTATGCCTATTAAATTACAAAGATTAATATTAAAGAACACACAAAAACTGCCAGAAGGCAACACCTGAGCTATGTATGCTTAACACCCGCACTGTTTCTAAAGTAGCTGCTCACTCATCTCCTTAGAGCTGCCTGGATAATTGCAATTTTTTGTCTAGGGGAGTTCATTTGAAATGGAAGACAGCAGGCATTTCCTATTCCACAGCCTGAGAATGCTGGGTGGACTTTGATCCCTTGTTTACACACCATACCTCTGATAATGCCTTACAGTAAGGTGGGATTTTGTTCACCTAAGTACAGTGAGATGTTTGCCACGGTTGTGCCAGCTTTTCCATCAAATCCTGCACACATGGAATTGCCAGAGCTTTCCTGAGTCACAAATAACTGTAGATAAACTAAAGTATACTTTATTATTTGTATTATTTGGCCACACTTCTATAAATAAAGCTCGTGGGGGCAGCAGTAGCACTGACATTTACTTTCATAATTTTCTTTTCAAATTTCCTCAAAAGTTTGTGATGAGATTCCTCAGAGTTTCAGCTCAGAAATCATACTCTGAGGTGAGTATGAGAAAGACCTCTACAAATTTTTTGTAGGCAAAGAAAATCTTATCCTCAGGTTGCAAGGACATATTAGAAAATAAATTGCATGTTGGTATGTTGGTAGCTGTTTGGTCTGCAAGATAGAGAGTGAAGATCTCCATTTTAACATGATCCAAACCTCCCAGTCCTGGTCCCAGGAAAAACTAATAATTTGGTCTGTTTTATAGAAACTGCCAGCATGGTGTGAATTTTTGAGGTGTAATACTGTTTTTTTTTTTGACTGTTATTAGTAGTTTCTTCAAGTGAAAGTTGGAAGAAAAAGGAGAAACCAAGAGAGAAACTTGGCATCTCCTGTCCCTCAGCTTGAGCTGGAAACCTCAGTTATGAAAAAAGGATGGGTAATAAATAGCTCTGTCCAAGTCTCATGTGGACTAACGTGATTAAAAAGATAGCACATCACTCAGCACGTCCCTTTGCCTCCTCACTAATGAAGCACAACCACAAATCCAGCTCCAGTGGGGCTTTATTAAATACCACAACTTCACATCCTGCTGCAACTACTGATTTAATCTGCCCAGGGTTCCCTCGTGTGGAGATACCACACTTTCCACCACAGGCACAGGAGGATCAGCTGGATTCTGCACACCTTCCTGGGGGTGTGGCACAGACACCTGAAGGGTTTTGGGATGTTGCAAGGGAACTTAGAGGAGCAAAGATGTGGAGAAGTGCCTGGGAATCCTTGGGGCATCCCAAGGGCGTTCCATGGAGAAATGAGCAGGACCTCTCCTCAGAAGCTTGATAGAGCAATCCTTACATCCCATCCAAGTTCCAGAGCCTGCAAACTTCAAATAAGTTACCAGGAAGAAAAAGATAAAATATTTTCAAGTTTATTTTCCAGTTTGTCTAAAAAGAAAGGCTCCTGTATTGTTTCTAGCATGAAGAGCTCCCTTCTCAACATTTCAATCACTGCCCTGCCAGAGACACGAACTGCTCCTTCCTCATACCCTCCCCTTCCTTAGGATTTCTACCTGCAGGTAGTTAAAAAGCCCCAACAACCCCAAAGCTCTTCAAGTGCTTGTTTCAAGGCTGTCATCAGTTTGCAGTTTTTCATCTTCCCAGATGACCAGGCAAGGCAGAAATGACAGAACTCCAGTGGCAGATCACACGTTCAGCCCCTTAGAACAGGGGGAGCTGTGAAACCTTCCTTTCAAGCATCCCTCTGTCCTCTTCCCACCCTCTCCCCGAGGCTCATTCCAGCTTGTTCACAAATCAGAGGTAAATGACAGCAGCAAATCAGATCCCATAAATCACTTGCAGTGGGGAAGGTGAGGCTGTGCTGCTGCTGTGTGAACCAGAGGTCAGCACGATGCTCCTCAGCACCCACCTGCACACCCCAGTCCTGCCTCATGCTTGGGACTGCATTTAAGAGAGAACCCACCCCATCCACGAGGGCAATCTGTGATTTCAGAATTATGTCTGAAAGGTCAAAACTGGGGGGCCTAACAGTGCCACTTTTAAGAATTAAATCTTGACTCGATCCTCTCTGATGCTCCTCACAAGAAGGCCACTTACCAGTGTGCTTCGGAGCAGGTTTTGACACCTTTAAGAATTAAATCTTGACTAAATCCTCCAGTGCTCATCTTCTCAAAATAAGGCCACTGATTAGTGCACTTCAGAGCAGATTTTGATGCTATGTGTGTTGGTTTGTAACTCAAAGTGAGGTAGGGAACCACACCATTCTGCATTACCTTGACAGTTTTCTTACGTAATGGCTAAAATACAGCACATAGGTAGTTTTAATACCACCTGCCATGCAGAAGTTAATGGGAAATATGATTATAAATCCACAGAGACATGAAAAACTGTGCTGAACCAATAAATTAGAACAAAGTGTTAAGTAAGAAAAATCTCCAAAGCACTGTGAGCAGGCTGGAGTCCTTCAGTGAAATGATCTGCTTCAATGGATGATTAAATTACCAAAAATGGGGTGGGGGTAAACGCTGAATGTCTTAACACCATTTTTAACATCAAAGGGTTTTCATTTTGCCAGAAAGGAGCCCTCAGCACCTGTAGAATGGCATCAAAACAAATTAAGTGGTTGCCACCACACTGCCATTAAGCAAATTCTAGCCATTTTGTAATGTATAGAAACTTGGCTGACCAATTGTTTGTTGAGTAATTACTTTCTCCACTCTGTGTACTTTCCTAAGAACTTCAATACATGATAGCTTCTGCTCAGAATATAAGATACATAACATGATGAAAACAGCAAGTTTTTACAAACTTTATTTAAAACCACAATATATTAATTTGCTTGATATGGGACCATGCAACATTATTTCAACTGAAGATAATTTCCCAAATCCTACACCATAAATTCAAGTCATTCATGAACTTAGCACATTCACTTCTCCTTCAAAAGTTCTGTATGTGACTAATTAATGGAGGTGGGAGGAAATAGTTTAAACAACTTCTTGGGGATTAAAACAAATCACAGAGACATTAGATAAGGGCTATTTTCCTTTTGACAGTATCAGAATGACTTCACCCTGCATTGTTGAGGTGAGTGTTCATGCACAACTCCCTCTCAAAATGAGGAACTGACCCACAAAGAGGTTGATTTTGCTTCTAATACTGTGGCAAAGTGAATATTTTCTTTTTCATTATTCCTATTTCTGCTTTAGGTCAAGATCAGGTGTCACAATTGCACAATACCAAGTGAGAAGCTGTTCTATCAGAGTAACTAATACAAGCAAGTGTTTAAAACCTCTTATTGGATTTCCCAAAGAGAGGAATATTTGCTCTATTGAAAACCACAAGAAGGCACATGAGCTATAAGATGCTAAAATTTGTATCCTTTTTATTTATTGCTAACACACACAAATTTAGAAAGACTCATGTAAGGCCTGTAGCTAAATATCAACAGCTATGCTGGAACTCTCCCTTTTGCTGAAACAAAGGCAAAAAGAGATCAAAGTTTTAAAGTCTGGTGAGAGAAAAGCCATATAGTTATTTTTAGCCCCTGCATTTCACTATTTCCTTCCTGATCCCTTTCTATTCTCACACCTACGCAGAGGAGGTGGTATCCCATGTCCTGAAGCAAGTTTTGTAATGAATGAGGAATTCCTAGTTTACACTTAAAGCTATGATCTTCTGGGAGAAAACACATCAGCCAGTTCTATGCTGCTCTTGTGAGAGATTTCCATGAAAAACCTCATCCCCCTCTGCTTTCCCAGTTTTGCAACCCTGGTCTGGATGTGTGGTTGCCTGATTTGAGGAGCACATGTTGTCTTTTGGGGTTGTGTTCATGGCCACTAGGCAAGAGGACTGGTATTTAGCATCATCTTGGGGTACCAACCCAGTGGGACTGTCCTTTTTATAGATATGGGGAAAAAGTACACCCCCCTGACTAGGACTGTTGTACTGCAGCATTTTCTCAGGTTTCCATCTCTGATTGTTGCTGCTTTAACCTAATTCCTAGTTCTCCCCAGGAGCCTATTTATGGTTTCCTGTCCTTGGGCAGGCATCTCACTGGCTCAACCCTGCACTGCAGGTCTCAAAAACCTGAGGGATCTTACCTGCTCCTGCCTCCTTAAATAACTGTTGATTACATTAGTCTCTCAATCTGATTCCAGGGAGAAATGAAGCTGTTTCAAATGAGATAAATCTAGGAAACCTTCAGTCTTTTGGAGTTGAGATGCTCAGTTTTGAATCAGAGCATGGCATGAGCTGAAAACTGCTTTCTAGCCTTATTGTATACAGGGAGTTATTGGCACCACCAGAACAACATGAAATATTTCCCTTATGTTGGAAACCTGCTTGACATGCCATTTTCTATGCTGATATTTACTGCAGTGCACAATTTTCTGCCAAATATATATTTCAGGTTGGCTAAAGCCAAGCAAAAGCAGAGAAAGGAAAGTAGAAATTTACCTACAAGCCCTAAACAGGGGTCAGCTTGACTTTCCATCATATTTTCTGTCTGTGAGGAATTTTGACAGGTTTATGTGTGACACCGGGTTACTCTGGAAAGTGGAAAGCCTGTAATTAGATGCCCTGCCATCAGCTACCTCCCACTGGCAACCAGTCTGCCTTAAATCTGCCACCAAGAAATGCCCTCAGGGAGGCAAAAGCCACTCACCTGTCACCTGTGGGATGTACCTGAACACCCCCAAATTCATGGCATGGCTATAGATGGGGTCAAGGGTTTGCCCTATTGCACTGCTGCCGTAGTGAACTTGGGAAAAACATTTTCCCCAGCAGCAAAACACAAACAGGAGAATCTGACCCAGATCTACCATCTCCCAAGCCAGCAGGACCCCTCCTGCTCTGCACCAGGGCACAGCTACACCTTATATCTCAATTTGTATCAGGATGTCTTCAGTGGCTTCAAAAAGAGTTTAGCCAAAAAA
>VZTT01004345.1:9694-50405 GCA_013400855.1 Buphagus erythrorhynchus
TAGCAGAATATTCCAATAAAATCTTTAATGTTCTGTTTCCAAGAAACTCTAGAATACATTATAAAATACCTAGTAAAGGAAGAGAATGAAGTTTTATCCATAAGTAACATTTCAGATACATTTATTATACAGTAAGTTAAGGCAGAGCAGATGGGTTTTGAAATTATCAATGGGACTCTTACTGTCTTATATATTCTAGTCTGTAGATATGAGTAACTCTGTTTACTTCTGGCACTGCTTGAGGCAAGTCTAATATGGTTTCCTTAGCTTCAGCTTCCCCTTTCTTTGATCTATCTTACAGTCTTCACTTCAGTGAGGCAATGCTCAGTGTACAGAACGTGAACTCCAAGTTGAGTTTCTTCAATTTAAGGCAACTCTAATTTGACCTTTCTCCATGTTTTTAGCTTTGCAGCTCTTTTCAGCATCTTGTAAGTTAAAATATATGGTATTGTAGTGTAAAATAAAAGTTTAGAAAACACAAGAAAAAATTGAAAATTTCATTTTCAATATATATTATAGTAGACAGAATCACTGACAGTGGTATGCTAATGGCTGGATGCAATAATCTGAAGGTTTTTTCCAGCCTAAACAATTCTCTGAGTCTATGAATAAATTTAGTTAGCATATAATTTAATATCATTTTGTAATTGTTTATATCTGCAATTAGAACTTCCAGATTTTTTTTCTCAGTATTATCTGTATATATTTCTGAAGAATAACAAAAAAGGAGNATTATCTGTAGAAAGCATTTTTTTTCTTTGATTAATGTAATCAAAGTCTTGACTCTAATTTTTGAAAGTTAATGTCAGAGGTTATGTTTCAAGAGAATTTACTAGCAATTGAAATATTTTTTGTTGTTTTTTTTTTTTCCAGGGGATGAATATTTAATAAACCAGTCTTTGATAATATCTTTAAAGTGCTTAAATGTGAATTTAAGAAACTGAATTGTGAAAGTTGAGTTGGTTTCATTTAACAATTTTTTTAAAAGATTGTTTCCTGTAAATTAAGATCCATACCTGTACTCTGACAGGGTTTAATTTCATAAAGTGTTTTGAACAAACAGAAGTATTTTTCCCCTCTCAGTTAGAGACAATACATTGTAGAGATTAGCAAATACATGTTATTTGCTTCCTCAGATTTTGGTAGAAAACATTTCTTTTGTCATCAAAGTAATAGAAGTCCCATTTTATCATCAGCTCTAGGAGTATTTGATCCATATTTAAGTAAATGAAAAGCATGACTACAGACTTACAGGTCTGAATTTCAGATCAGTTATAACAATATATCAGATAACAATAATAATACCCCAAGAAATCAGTTATGTGATAAAGGAAAATAAAAACATCTAGGAAATTAATCACTTCATTATATTTTATCTAAAGGAAAATTCATAGCAATTTTTGTTAAAATTTGCAGTATAAGGCAATAATACTTGCAACAACAACAAAAATTTAGAAACCTGAATCTATGACTTTGGGGCTTTTTTTGTTTTACAGATACTGAGCTTAAAAATTCCTGATAAAATGAAGTATTTTGTTTCTTTTCATTAGAGAGATATGAAATGAGTCACTAAATCTTTGACCTAAATGCCTGTTTGCTTGTGTATGTTATCTCCAAAAGACAGAACAAAGCGTTATTGGGCTACAGTTATTTTTCAATGTGTGGGTTACTTTCAAAATTAAATTAAAAAAACATTTCCACTTGGTTATATATGTTCATTACCTAGTGCCGCTTTGCCCACTTTCATACATACACTTCCCATATCCAAATAGGATTCACTCTTGTCCAAAGTTTCTTCCTAAATTCAAAATATAAGAAAAGAAGGTCAGAAAATAAGAGGTTAACCATAACTTCTAACACTATAAATCCATTCAAGCCATAAAGAGAAAGGTGATTTGGTTTCTTGATATTTACCGTGACTTTAAAATGAGTAGCAAGGAATTTCCAATGTTGGAAAATTGAAGATTATTAAGGGTAATGAGTATCAACCAGAACTAAGATGTCAGAAATTGGGGAATAAAGCAGGCCAAAGCTGTGCTGGCTCTGAAGAAATAAGGGTTAGGAGCAGGACTCACTGAGTTTATGTCAGAGAAATTCTCATTTTAACAAAACACTCCATGAAATCCACTGTACCTTGTCTGTGTTCCAGCAGCTTTCACAAAGGCAAGGCATCACAGTGAGACATTTTCCTGTTCACCTCATGCAGTCTGGTGCTGAGCATTTCAGACTTCCATTTCAGACTGAGATGTTGTATTCTGGGTGCCACAATGGCGAAAAAATGGACAGTCGTTGCCTGGGAAGGTAAAGCTTGATAAGGAGTTACCTTGATGGTCTTGGGTTAACCTTTGGGCTTGACTTTGAAAATGCCCATTTTCAGTCCTCCAGTGAGGGTTTGGGTCTTGTTTTGAGTTCATTTACCTTGAATAGAAGAGAAACTTGGTGTCATAATGTCCTGGAGTTAGCACAGCATTACACTGCAGATTTTTGAATAGATTATCTCAGTTTTGCTCAGTTGTGTTCACATCTTCTCTTGGAATCCTTGCAAAACTCTGTGTGGCCTAAATTTGAGTCCTCTCAATTTCATCCAAGTGGAACTGGCTATCCATATTATTAGCAGAGGATGCCACAATCTACAATGTATAGAAACCTCAAGCAACAGGGACATCTTCGAATTGCACATATGTACGTGTATTACAGCTTGGGAGGCCAAACCTTTTCTGAATATCATGTCAGGACGACTTTTTGTGGTGCTCCAAATGCACTGAGGTTTGACCCACAGGCTCTGTGCACCAAACAGGACACCCAGGCAACATCACAGAGCCTGTGAGTGATGCTGACAAGCACTGAGCTGAGCATGAGTAAAGAAAATCCAGTTTGTGTTGAGCACCAACACTGAGCCTTGGCCTTATGAAATGCGCTTACTGGCAGAAGGCTGCTGTTTGCTTCCGCTTTCTTTTTCGCTGGAGCCAAGTCTTTAATCTCAGTGAGTGCCACCCGTGAGCAGTCTGGCATGTGCTCTTTGGGGGCTGCTGAGATCCCAGCAGCCTCCTGCCAGGAGTTCATTAATTACAAGAACAGGAGTGCTGCCTGTGCGCTATGCCAGCATGTGGCTTCCAGGTCTTTGATGGTGTGTGTTTATGCAACTGCAGACAATGCTGGCGTCTGCTGCGCCTTGCAGGGTGACAAGGAAATGACAGTAAATTCAAGACCGTGCTCATTCATTGCTTAAGTGAAAATACGCTGCCTTCATCATGCTAGAGAGGGCGCTCAGAAATGCGATGTCACTCCCCCAATATCATGTTGCATGTCTCCTGGGGTACTTGCACAGACAGACCAGCAAAGCTGACGGGATTCACATTTTGTTTCAGAGGCAGTTGACCATCACTCCGCTACTGAGGTCAGTGGAAATGGAGACAAGTCTGAGCCAGGCCGAGCCATGGAGCTCTCTGATACAGCCCACGGAGCTGCCCAGCTCCAGAAGGGTTGCCTTCCTAGATTTCATAGACAGAAAGTAGTATGCAAGAGTCAGTGACTTGCTCCGTGCCAGCCAGAGTAGCTCCACTGGATGCTGTGGACTGACACTGTTTTGTACCACACAAATATCTGGCGCAAAGTCTTTTGTGCTTTGTGATTGCTATGAGTCATCCAGATTCCAAATGAAATGTAACCCCATTTTAAGACAGTTAAAAATATAAAATTAGTGCTTAGTTTCTTGAGTGCTAGCATCAAATCTGGCCAAGGCAGCTATCTGTAATTTTAGAATATATCAAGAAGTTTTATAGATCTCATGAAAACACTCTTTTTCATCTCCCTGGCAATATAGCCTTCCACTTGCTTTTTAACTTCAGTCCAGCTTTAGATCCTGTGGAAACAACACTAAATCTAAACGCAGAACAAAAATTATCTCATACCATCTGGAAAAACTTCTTTCTTGGAGAGGCTATGTTTAACTTGGGAAGACCCCTACCAGGGTAGCAAGAGTTCAAATGGAAAGCTGTTTGTAATATATGTATTTTAAGGGTTTATACAGTGGTACAGAGCATTACACTCTCTGATAACCTTGTCAGGATTTGCCACAAAGGAACATCAAAATAGAAATTAGTTTCATGAGCAGATGTCAACCCTTTTTAATGTTACACTGAAACAAAGGGTTTGAGGTATAGGAACAGGAGAAGATAAATAAGACTGAAAAAGCTTAATATAATGATTATAGAAGTGATGGAAACTTCCAAACATGGTGTAATAATCATTGCACATAAAATGAAGAGTAAATAACACAATAGTAACACACAATAGTAACCAGTGGGTTTATATATGTTATCCTTCTATTGTGCAGACATGCATGACATACAAGTGAATATAATATGCTGTGGACACACTGTTAGAGGCCTAGGAAAAGTACAGCCAGGAAAATCATTCCCAGGCTGGAGTTCCTCCTGGTTCTTTCACAGATCCGTTCCCAAGATGATAGCTTATTCAGCTTCAGTAGGGAGATTTTCTCCCAGGATGATAAACTGGTCAAAATAGAATGGAACTCATAATAAAGATTAACACCTGGTGCAGGCCGTGGGACTCGTTCTAAAGTACTGTCCCACGGGCATTTTCTCAATTATCCAATGAGCTACTGTCTTATCTTAGCTCTGTGGAAGATGCTATAAGTACCAATAATGCTTTCAATAAAGTTGTCTCTTTCCTATCATGAGAGGGACCATGTAGCTGTGTGTCTTATTTCCGCCGCTCCAAAGGGTTAAGTCCCTAACCTGCAGCTACAATATGCCATTAAGAGTGAGGAGTGAGGTGTTCTCAATTTCCATCTGAAAAGGGATCAAGCATTTTAGTACCAAAGAGGAAATATTTATAATATGCCAGTAAGTTCCAAAAATGGAAGCAACAGGATGAAATAACTGGAAAAACAAAGTGATGTGAGAGAGCTTAGAGCAGAGGCCAGCCATAAGGCAGATAGAGGAGGCAAGACTTTTGACAGAAAGGTATAAGCTTAAACTTAAAGTATAACTTACATGTGTGGCAGCTGAGCCCTGCAGCTACTGCAGACCACTTGAAATAAAATACTAGGAGCTATAGAGTGAACTGGCCTGTGCTCTTCCAAGAACTACAGAAATGACAGACACTTATTTTCCTTCTTAGAGTTTTCCAGTCTTCCATTAAGAAATTTCACAAGAGGTTTTAAAAAATGCAATGAACAATGAACAAATAAGGAGCCCAGGTCATTGTCATACTGGACCTGGAACCAAAGATATTTGATAGGTTCTGTCATGATGCTCCTTCTTCTTCTGGCTGCAGATTAGAGAGACGTTGATGCTCCTGCTACTGAGCATTGCAATATCTGTCTTGAATTGCGTATTGGGATGTCTGCTTTCCTGTCATACTTGCCAGAAAAGTGTGGCTGAAAGTCTGATCTGAAGCGGAATACATTATTTTTGTAGTGATGCTGTGCAAAGGGTGAGACTAATCTTTCATTGTCTGTCAGCAAAATAAATATATGGACTCTCTGAGTATATCTCCCACTGTCCTTGACTCCATACTTGCATAAACTCACAGAAAATTTAGGCTTTCAGCTTTCTAAAAGAATAGATGATGCAGTTGTGCAGATGTTCTTCACAGAAGGTTGTATTACAAGGACAGTGCCATTACAACCAGTGAAAAAGAATTCTCAAGCATCCTTTTTGTAGTGCAGTTGGTCAATTACGCTACTTCAGCAAGTATGGTGATGGAACTTGGTGGTTTTATTCAGAAGAGGTTCCTGCTGACTGGAAGGAAGACAATGTTATTCCAGTTTGCAAGGGCATGAGGGAACCCTTGGGAAACTAACAGACCTGTTAGCCCAGCCTCAGTGCCTGGGAAAATTACAGGGAACATAATACTGGGTGCTACTGATAGGCCATTAGAGGATAAGACAATCATCACGCACAGATAACATGCATTCACAAAGGGAAAGTCCTGTATAACTTATTTAATGTTCTTCTACCATAAGGTCACCCAGCTATTGGATGAAGGGAAGGCAGTGGAGGAATATTTTCTGGATTTCATTTTATTAAGGCTTTTGATTCTGTCCCTCACAACATTCTTCTAGACAAGCCACCCAACTGAGAAGTGAACAGGTAAATGATTCAGTGGGTGAAGAATTGAGTGAAGAGCAGGGCTCAGAAAGTTGTAGGTAATCTGGCTGGAGGACAGTCACCAGCATTGTTCCTCAGGGCTCAGTTCTAGGGACAGTTCTGTTCAATATATTTATCAATGATCTGGAGACAGGAGTTGGAAGTTCGCTGATGATGTTAAACTGGAATGTGCTGTTGACTCTCTCAAGGGAAGAGGCCTTGCAGAGGGATCTGGATAGATTGGAGCACTGAGCAATCATCAGTGGCATGAAACTGAACAAGAACAAACACTGGGATGGAGAAATACTTTCCACAAGTATGAACTGGGAGTGGCATGGCTGGAGAGCAGCCCCACAGGAAGGGATCTGGGGCTGCAGGCTGACAGCAGGCTCAACACAAGTAGGCAGTGGCAAACCCATCTCAGGATGCATCAAATACACCACAACCACCTGGTCAAAAGGGATGATTGTCCTGCTGTATTCAGCACTGGTGCAGAGTCATCTTAAGTAGTGTGTGTCCCAAAATTTAACAAGGATGTGAAGGTCCTTAAATGTGTCCAGAGAACAACAAAATAGTGAAAGAGCTGTAAGCCACTGAGGAGAGGGGCTTAATCTAATTTGGAGAGAAGGAGGCTGAGGGTCTCTGCAGCTTCATGAGAAGGGGAAGCGCAGAGGGTAGCCAGTACCAGCATGTGTGGGAATGGCTAAAAAGCTGCTTCCAAAAGAAAGCAGGATTTTAATTTATGTTTCTGACTCTCTTTCAGGGCAGATGTTCACAAGCATTATCACAATGTACAGGTGTAGCCAGGAGCAGGTTAATGCGATCCTCAGTTTAGCTTGAAAAGCCACCACTTGAACTCTGGAAAAGTCAGAGCCAGCATTTTGCAAATCCTCTACATCTTGTGGAGAGGCATTTGTTGGTGGGACTGCGTGGGGAGAACAGTTTTCTGTCTCACTCACTCCAGGCAAGTTTGTTCACAGAGTTTCTTGGAATATTCTGAATTATGGGCTGACACTTCCAATGAGTGTTCTGCACCCAGGCTCTACAGAAAATGATCATGCTGGTCTCTAAACATCACTTCTTCATAGGATGTGTTTGTTTTGACCATACATCCTTCCTGAATTCTGCCGTATAGAATAACCCGAACAATGGAACTGCTCGGAGCCAAAAGAAGTGCTGCCAGTGGAACCCAGCCTCCTTCAAATCAGAGGCAGACATTGGTCAAGCCACAGATAATACAAGAGTCTTGAAAATACATAACTGATATTGAAAAAAACCCTGAAAATTATCTAAAAAGTATTAACCTTTACCAGAAACAGGAAAGTTGATAACTGAATGATGCACAAAGAAGGCTCTTTCTAGGAAAAAAAAACTCAGAAGTTTTAAGAATGTGATTTTCTGTGTTTGGTAATGCATTTTTTATGTAAGAATTGGTATTTTGGCTTTCAAAAAATCCAATCCCCAAACATTCCTACTTTATTTATATTTTTTTCTCTGTTTTTAAATTATTTTGATTTTTAGCCTTTGAGGAGGAAGAACAATAACCGAAGTCATGTATTACTTTTGGATGTAAAAATTGAAACAATTTGGGTTTATGAATACAGGCTGAGCAGTCCCTGTTTCCTGAAAAGCAAGAATAAGGATTGGTTACAGACACACAGAAAAGGAGTAATGCTTGGTATTTTCTAGCTTATGACACACCTTGATAACACACTTATGAACCACACTTCTTGTTTTTCAAAACTTTTTCTGCTGTGGTTCTTGAGTAGTGATGCATGAAAAGCACCCCTGTGCCTGCCTGGTGCTAGTGTTGCCCACACGGAGTGCTGAGAAGTGGCAGCTCCTCACGGGCCTGCAAGCCTGGAGCCCTTCCAAGCACAGGCTGTTTTGCACAAGCAAGAACCCCTGGAGAAACAGAGCCAAGAACAGAGCTCACTGCCACTCTAGGTTTAAAATGGACCAGAGAAACCAGGGCACGTGTGGTGCCTTGGAAACACAAGTGCAGCAGGCAGGAACAGAATTGGAAAGGCCCAGAGAAGGCCTGGCAAAGGGCTCTGCTCAATGACACACAGAACAAGAAACAATGCCTTGGGGCCACCCTTGGAGCCTAGAAAGTTGCCCTTCCCCAGATGTGGGATATGAGGGTCACTCTCATGGGGCATGAGCAGCAGGCAGCAACCTGGCCAAAAGGGACCCTAGAAGCCCTGACCAGTGGTCATGCTTTATGCTGCAGAAGAAGGTCAAAAAGCCATGGAACACTGTGCCAATCTCCCACAGGAAAATTCCTTCCTGATCTCAGCACTAGTACAGGCTATTCTCTAGGCATGTGTCTAAGACCTGTTTTGTTGTCTCACAGGTTGGTCCACACCTCCCAGAAGATGTCTAAACCCTATTATCCCTCAGCCTAGAGCTATCTCAGGGCCTTGTGAAAGTGGCCACACTCAAATGGATGCTGAACTAGCACATCCTGAACCAATTAGCTCTGGCTGTATCTAGCAATAATCCAGACTGGAAGTAACAACTTCCTATGTAATTGGCACTAAGTGCCACATCCAAATAAAAAAATTGTCACATCTTTTGGCCAATGTAGGTGGAATTTTTTTGGAAGTGCAAGTGAGACTTGGCTTTTTTCTTTTGCTTTAGTTTTTAACTATGGCCATTGATGGCCTGATTGGAGGTTTATGTCTCATCCCAAACATTTTCCTATGGGCTGCTGTTACATAGTGGGGCACTTTAATGTGAGTGTTTTCAGTACGCTCAAAGCTAGTGCTGTTTACAGCACCGTTTACAGCACTGGAGTGCAGCAATTCTGCTCATGCCCTCGGGTTCAGGTGGCCCAAAGTTCACTGCAGTGCTCAAGACACCTGACCAAATCACACACCACATAATGTCTCCCTTCTCTACAGCCCTTTGCCAGTCATGTTTCAGGCAGCTGGTGTAGAAATAAAGGAGGGAGTTTTAATGATGCATTGTACTTGCCTGCCCTAGCCTGGTGCTTTTGGTTGGCAGGGACATGTTTCACCATCAAGGCAATATCCAACATTTTCTTCTGCATTTAAAAAGATCCTCTGGAGGAGAGATTTTGTTAGTGAGCAACACATCTGACATCATGCTAGAGCTGCCCTAATACAGGCAACATTGAGCCCCAGTCTTCGAAGCACAATAATGCTTTGCTTCCTGTGGCTTAGCTTTTGCAATTGCCTGTTTCACGACTCCAGCTTGGGTGGCTCAGTGATGGGAGAGGCAGCAGGTATATGGGAACTTGTCCTGCCTTGCTTCATCCTGGACTTCACCCTCTGATTATTACTCCTAATGTTTCCCATGGGGACCATCAGTCTTTTTCATCCGCATCTGTAAGAG
Source organism: Buphagus erythrorhynchus (assembly GCA_013400855.1). Classification (NCBI taxonomy): domain Eukaryota; kingdom Metazoa; phylum Chordata; class Aves; order Passeriformes; family Sturnidae; genus Buphagus; species Buphagus erythrorhynchus. Next base: position 19,171 of record VZTT01004345.1, read on the forward strand.
TGAGACTGTTGGAACAAATAATCCTAACGGCAATATCATTTTGGCAGCGTGAGCTAGCACAAGGTGGAAATTAAATGGAAGGGAGTTGGGCACTTTCAATGTCCAAATTCAGCAGCTCTGTTAAGAAAACTTTTCTTGGAATTGAAAGAACAGAGCTGTAAGTGCTGGCTGTTTATTTCTACCAGCTAGACATTATTTCACACTTAATCTATTCACTTCACTGGGAGGTGCAAATGTTTGGTACTTCCCTGAAGCAAGCGTGAAAGGCCAAATCCATCCAAGGCCTCCTTCCTTCTGCAGGGCACCCAAAAGCCAAGCACTGGCATCTGCAGGGCCATCAGGCACTAAGTGAACAGTGCCTGTGTGAGCAAACCCCATGAGTGCTCTGTCAGACTGGTCAGGTCTTTCAGGGATTTGTATTGCCCAAAAAGAAATGCTGACGTTTAGGAACATTTGAATTTGGATTTGGGTCCCCATAATTAATGTCCTTTCTATAAATTCATAAAACAGGCTGAGAAGGGGCAGGCAATTATGGTTATTCATCTTCTTCCTTTCTTCCTCCCTTGCCCCACTTCTTTTCTTTGGGGTGTGGTTGACTGGTTTTTTTGGCTACTACTCTGTTGGCATACTTTAATTCTGCCTTATCTCATTTATTTTTTTACCTTGCTCTATTATTGCTGGTTTTCTCCCCTTCTCACCTACATGAAATATGAACTTTACAGATTTCTGAATGAGATTTCCAATTTAGGATGTTCCAGGCTGGAAACAGGGAAAAATGTCTTCATTTTGGGTAAGCTTTCTCCCATGGTAAGGGACACTGCCTGCTGCTCATAGCCTCCTCTGTGTTCAAGCAAGCACATTTGACAAAACAAAAGATTCAGAACAGACCCTGTGCCAGCATAAAACATCACATTTCTTTGAAAACCTGCAGAGTATTGAGCTAACACACAAGTAAAGAAACACAATTCCTTTGACAGGACTGGGTCTGCAGGAAGAGACAAGGTCTTAAATTATCTGAATTAGTATGATTGCAGAAGTAGCCAGCTTTAGGCAAGAGCTCCTCTTCAAGCCTACAACAGAAGCAGCTTCTTTCAAAGCTGAATGTCAGCTCAGAGGGATTATTCAGAGTTTAGTCCTTCTAACAAGCTGTGTTATTTATTTACTTTAAAGTAGAAGTTCTAAGTCTGAAAAACTTAAAAAAGCTACATATTGCTTTATATATACAGCGTTTGTTCCATGACAAATCTTTGGAGCTTTCTACATACTGTTTCTTTAATTCAAAAGTCTGTAAATAACTTTTACATCACTTCTGTAGAAGAATGATGAGGGAAAACATCTTGCTTTCTGTCTCTCTATGAACCAACTGCTCAAGAATGAATTACGGTCATGCATACAGGATTCAGTACAGGATCTTACTTTAATAAAGTAAAAGCAATGTGGGCTGCCCAGAATAGCTCTCCATCTCCTTTGGAGAAATGTGGTGTATTTCCTGGGGTTAAGTGTCTACAGACTGTGCAGAGCCCAGAGTTTTAACACTGTCATCATAGCTGGTAGTCACTTGGGCCACCAGTAAGGATATCTCCACTGTCACTCATCATTACTTTCAGTATTTCCATCTCCTGTGCTCTTGGCAGTGCAAACTGCTGCCAACATCAAGAATGTCCTTCTTTATGTAAGTCACTTTTACGGGGTATTGCAGCAATAAATGAGGGTTGCTACATGGCACCAAACCGATGGTAAAAAAACCCCAAACTCAACACCCATATGAAAAATTGTCCCATCAAATTAACAAAAGCAGCTCTCATACAAAAAAAAGGGAAACAGGTGAAGAAACCACATAAAAAATTAATTTCAAAATGCCACAGCAATGGACAGACAGGAAAGGCTTTTTCCACAACTTTAAAAGCCCTATAGGAAAGTGGAGAAGACCTGCCTGCCCTGTGTGTGGGTACAGCGAGGTCTCTGACAGACCTGAAGATGGGACAGTGGGGACAGGCTGAAGGGCACTGTTTGGCCACACAGGGGGCTGTCACAGTCTGCTAGACTGGGGCAGGAGGCATGAGCACAAACCCCTGCCAGACAGGCTGGGATGCCAGTGGCAGAGGTGATGAGAGTGGGCATTCATTCCACACGAAAAACAAAACTGAGTTACTGGCCTAGCCTGAAGTACAATTTTAGTGCAGAGGGTGAAACCCAACCCTCTCTTTCAGTGTGACATGGGCTGTGACGTTGAGCTGGCAACTCAGCTGCTGCTGTTTCAGGAACGTCAAAGCTGTTTATCAGCCCAGAGCAAGCATGGGAAAAACCTTGGCAGGGAGCAGGGTGAGCTCAGCAGGTTTTCCTTTCATTTCCTCTCCTTCCCTTTTGCTCATGAGCCCCTTTGCCTGGCGTCATGGAAGCCTGACCTGAGCCCAATTAATGGTGATGGCCGGGTCTGAGGGCATGAGCAACATCCCTGTGCACAGAGTGAGTGCGCAGGGGCACAAAGGGTAAGCCCAGATGTGTAACATGCACACATAATTTTATTCCATGTCTTAAGGCAGGGGCTGGGAACCCTCCATGATAATGGTGCTACAGCCCCAATGCCTCCAGGCCTTTGAGGGCCCCACTGTTGGAGGCAGTGATGTTCGCCCAGTGTTACCGCAATCAGGAAGGCAAGAGCAAGTGGAAAGCAGAACTATTGTTCCTACCTTGCAGGGTGGGAAAGAAAGGAATCTGAAGTAGCTTCCTATTGATGTAGTGGTGAGAAGATTAATTCTTCAGTCTTCAAAGGCAGCACTCTTTTAAAGGCACACACATTCTTGTAGATAAACATGCAGGTCATCAGTCACGCACTCACACCTGCAAAATGCATGGTGCTGGGCAATTTGTCTTTGTTTCAAACAAAATATCATACTGCAGCTATGTGCATGACTTCGTTCAGGATGCAGTTTCAGGCTCTATGCTGAAATAGTCATACCAAACCACAGGGATCTTTACCCTGGAGTGTGTTGAATCAGTAGGCACTCTAAGTAAGTGTTTGGAAATTTATGCTAACATCTTCAGAGCAGCATCTTGTCCTACATTTCTGACAGTTTTCTGAGACTGCTGACTGGATCATAAGTTTTCTTCCTCTCCCTTTACAAAGCAGTAAGTGCTTTGATTGTTTAAAAAGTTTTCCAAGCTTGCTCCATTTGTTCCTACGCCAAAGTGCAGATGTGAAGAATAAATCTGTCTGTCTGAGTCTATGCCATACGTGCAGCCTCCTGGAAAGACTGTGAACTCCAGATCTTTATAGCCAGGGACCTCAGTCTATTTGAGTGGGTACCCTTTTGAAATCTTTATTCCTTATAGTTAGGGAGTAAGCTACTGATGATCTTGCGATGTGCCTTTCTGTCACGCAGGAACATCCTGCAGTTTGCCTCCAGCATCAGTTTGTGGTCAAGGATGCAGAGGATGCAGGATGTGATACAACAGACATGACAAGACCTCTCATCAACTGGTATTTTGGGACTGGTATTTTGGGACATCAGCAACTGCACGAGACAACTCTGGTCTCTCTGTTGGACACCCACATGTAGTTCAGTGTATGTTGCTCACATATGGCTGGCACTGCCCTTGCCCTCGAGATAGAACTGCTGGCAAAATAAATAGGCCAAGTCTATCAGGTATTTAGATGCTCAACTCCTACTGAAATAAATTGAAGTGAGACTTGCAAACACTGTTTGGACGTGGACTTCACTGACATTAAGAAGTAAAGTGTGGTGGGAAAAGAGATGCAAGTTTGCAAGGAGTAAGTGTAAGTGCACTTACACCGAAGTTTAAGCAGTATACTGATTTTGTTAATGTCCCAAAATAAGAATATCATACTGTTTATAGATATTTCTTGACTAAAATTGACTTTGACAATGGATTATTGTGTTTCTTCCTATGTTCTTCATGATGGTTGGCATTCCCTGGTAAATGGCAGCACTTCCACGGTGTGCAGCATGGCTCGAGGCAGGAAAATCTGTCCCTAATACTAGAATTAAGCCAACTGTTAAAATAGGAATTGAACCAAATGCCCAGATCTCCTCCCCAAACTCAAACAAAACCTTCCTTTGAGGTTCAGGAATGTTTGGTTAACGTAAAATTAAACAATGTTGTGTTTCTACACATCCTGCTTTCAGTGAAGACTCCAAGCAGAAACACAAAAATATGGCAGGCACATTTATGTTTACACTATTTCTGGCACAGCTGAAACCAGAAAACACTGGAAATCTCACAAAATCAGCTTTGCCTCACAGACTATTCAGCCATCAGGTTCTGTTGCTGTAACCCCACAGAATACAATAAAACTCATGTAGATACCAATTTATTATTAATTTTTCACCAAATAACTGTGATAAACAAGTTTCCCAGACTATCAGACATATGAACTCTCCATTTTTATTCAACTGTAGCAGCATACTATATAACTACTTCATATTCCTTTTATGCTCCTTCTCATTAAGTCACTGGCTTAGTTGTCTAAAGACAAAATGTCTCTTGTGGTAAACAACAACAATCCAAAGCACATCATAACAAAGATAACAAACCAGGCATACACATGTTGTGCTTCATATTTGGTTCGTGACTAATTCAAAATACGTAATCCTAAATTTTGCTGCTTGATATCACTTTGACAACTCTCTGCATTGGATTTGTAGAGCACAAATATGAAGAAAACAGCATTGTTTTAGAGGAACATATATAGCCATATAAAATTGCCCTGCAAGTCAGTGCAAAATTTTTAAAGCACTTTTGCATACCAGACTTTTGCAATTTTTCAAATTCATATTTAAAGGAACATTTAATGCTATTGCTAGAAACTGTGTCACTGTCAGCAAAACATAATACAGACACCCTGATTACCCAGCTATCTGCTCAACCACAATGAAGTCATCCCAAACAATTCAGTATCACAGCTTCATGCTTGTTAGCCAGATTATGTTTTCCAGATTCTAACAAGACACATATTAAGAAATGCATGTTAATCATTGTCCTAATGAGAACAATATGCAGTTAGCATTTAGAGTGTCACACAAAAGATACAGAAGGCGAGCACAGAATAAGTGCACTCTAAATTCAAGGAAACCCAATCCTTCTTTCCATTAGCATGTTTCAGTGAAATGGCCCTCTCCAAAAGAAATTTTTAATGAACTAGCTAAATTTTAACCAGTATGTATATATGCTTCCATTAGGTATGGGGCAAAGTAAAATGCCATTCTGACCATGACTGTGAAAGAAAAACAACCACTGTCCCACTTGCTTATGTACAAAAAAATGTGAATATATAAAGCACTAAAAGCCTTCCAAGCATCTTTCCTGCGGAGACACCAAACTTCCCAATGAAGTTGGGAAGAAATGATGACTTGTGGATCAAACAACTACTCAACATGTGTAAGAGGACAAGAATCTGTCTTTAAATTTATTTTCAAGTAATAAATAAAATACGTACCTTACAAAATAAACCAGTTAATCTCATTTGGTAAAAGTGTAAAACTCATCACACTTCTGAGAGTCTCAAAGGTACATGAAGGTTTAGTTTGAATTTTCTAATGCAAAATAAGTGCACTCCCTGCACTTTTTTGGTTATGTGAAGATAATAAGGTTGAGATGCTGATGAAACAGCAAATAAAACAGGCATCAATCGAGTGGGTGCAAAAGAAAGCAAGATTGTCATGTCTGCTTAGATTGCAGTGCCTTGCTGCCACACTGCACAGAGGACATCTAAAACCTGTGTCTCCCATTCCTCCCTTCCACCTCTCTACACAGGTCACAGGCTCTGTCATTCTCTCCAGCTCAAACACCAGGCACTGTGTGAATGGTGATTCAGCCTTTACTAACTATGCACGAAGCACAGCTTTTCTTTTTTCAAACCTCTCTGGAATTATAAAGGTGTTTCCACACCCTGACTAAAGACTGTTGAAAGAAGCTACAAAACATTAAAGCAGTTTAGAGTGCAGTACCGTTTAATCCCTTTGCATAGGTTAAAATTAGTATTGCCTTGAGAATTAAGTGCTGAAGTAAAATGTGACTGAAAATTGTCTCATCACACCCTACTGGAAGCCTTCTCCAAAAGGGAGACGCATGAAAACTTCAGCTTACTTCTTTTTGAAGGTGTACCTCTCCCTCCTTCCCTTCCTTTCACACCATTCTCCCAAGAAACAGAAAAGTATTTTTGGCATGTCAGCAAGCATTACATGAAAAGAAACCATGCCAGTTTCTTTTCAGAAAGAACAAAACTTAGCTCAAAAATTGACTACCAGCTTCCTGAAGAGCAGAAAGAAAGAAAAAACAACCAACCAAAACAGAACACAAAGCAAAATAAAACCAAAATAACAAATTTACACAATTTTGATGCATATCATTTAAAATTACATTTTTTACTTAGGGATGAGGTTTTACACAGGTCACTTTTCCCTTCAAGTCTCCAGGAGGAACAACAAAAATGACAACAAAATTTAGCTTTTTCTTCTAGATAGTACCATTGCTGCTGTCTGCTTATGCTTTGTCTTCTTGAAAAAATAAATGAAATTTTTGCAAAAGGAAAAATCAACCTTAAATAAATATTATCTAGAAATATTATCTTATTGGTAACTATATAATATGGCAAATGCATCACTGAGCAGATTAATGTGATTTAAAGATATCTTTTGTTTTATATATTTTACTCAGCTATATGCTTATGTTCTCTCTTCAAGTTTGTTCTCAAAACTTATGAATTCCAAAAAGAGCAACAATTAGCTTGAAAAATCAGCTTAGATGTCAACAACTGACTACTAATAACCATCCTCTTGGCTAATATGTGTTTGCACAGGGCAGCCAGTGTCCGTAATCAGCATTCATCTTCCATCCTCGTCAGCTGGGCTGTCTGGCAGGTGCTGGGTGGGGTGAAGATGGAGGGGTCTGCAATGCCCGGATGGATGTCAAAGAAGCGAGTGGAGGTTGTCACACTGTAGTTCTTGGTGTAGGTTTCCTGTACTGGGTAACAGTCTTTGACAGTGTAAACGCCGACCCAGGATTCCACTGCAACCAACCAGAAATGTGACAGCTTTAGGTGACAAGACAAGATGAATGGGTCATGATGATGTCAGTCTCTTTTAATGCATTGCTCCTCTTTAACATTGTCTATTCAGATTCTTATTGTAATTTTTTTTTAATTTCTATTCTTTTCAAGCGTTTCTAGCAGTTCATTAGCTCAAGAAAACACTCAATGCTGATCTCCTCCAGGATGTGATGTAGCAAGTCTCTCCCTTTTTTAATTTCAGTTTAATTCCACACTGTGCTAACGTCAGAGGTGTCCCCTTGCCCTCTTTCCCTCTTTTTCTCTGTCATCACCTCTACCTTCTCCACTATGCTATTTAGGTAGTGGCAGTAAATACCATTGAAGTGGTTTCCTTTGAATACCCTTTGCTTTTATCTCTCTTTTATTAACGTCACAGACACCTTCTGTGATCATTCTTTACCCGTTCAATCATACTTCATCCCGTTGTTTTATGCATTTCAAATCTTTTGGTAGCAGAAACTCATGATGTTAAAATTACCTACTGTGATCATAAATCAGTTCTGCTGAGGAATGCCTGTAACAAATTTTTCTGGTCCTGAGGACACTTACCTTCTCCCACCCAGCAATCATACACACTTATTTTCAGTACTTTCAGTTTTGTGTCACAGGCTGTACCACAACCACATTACCAGAAATAAAGACATGGTGACATGAAACACATATATACTGTATCCAAAGAAAGGGTAGCACGCTAAGCAATATTTGAATATACCTCTTTTGAGCATGCTAATATACAAAAAAATTCTGACTTCAATTAATATGGTTTTGAGTACACAGAAATGGAAGCAACCTTCTACTGAACAAGTCTTCTCTAAGAATTTAAAATTTAAAAAAAGGTTAAATATGATGCTACCAAAGTAGCCTGTATCTCCCCTAAAACTTTTATAATTGTAAAAGAAATATAATTTTACAATCCAAACCAATTCTAGCTGAAAAGTATATAGGTAGATAGTAACTTTCAGACATTATGTTTATGAATGATCTTACAGAAAAGCACTGGAGATACAAAATAATACAGGATAAAAATCACACATCATTAATTTAATGTATCTGGATATAAAGTTCCAAAAAAATTCCAAAAATATCAGATCTGAAAAAAAAAAAATTGTTATTGGAGTGAGTGATAACTTGCCTTTTGCAGAATACCAGAGGATATATCAACCTAGTTACAGAGGTCTAACGATCTTACCCTTCATTCTCTACTTCATTTATTCTACTTTTACTCAAGAAAGAAATATTTCCTCTAGCTAAATGCTCAAGTTCATAACCAGCCTATATATTACATGACCATAACCATAAGAGTTGCATTAGCTGAATAGTCCCATCAATTTCACAGAGGTTTCAAAATTATTTTTATAGTTGTCTGGGTCATCAATAAACCATAGATGAAACTGAAGCCAAAATGCTAATAAATTTCTATGCATTCAAAATCTAACATACTATACCTTGGAAAATTCAGCCTCCTTTCCTTTATGATGCAAGTGCTCGGCTACCAAGCACAGAACTAAGCCTTGTGAGCAGATATTTCTTACCAGTATAGAGGACAACAAAATTTACGAACATATTAAGGATTTCAGTGGCTGCAGAACCATGTGTAGACAAACACTGACAAAAAACTTGCTTTGTTTCTGTTACACAGACTCTAGTCTGAATGTGTCCCTAAATATAGTACCGATTCTTCTTTAGATAAATTTGGGATACAGGCTGCCAGATTCAGACATGAAATGATGCTATCCCATGCCAAGCTCTGTATATCAAATACAACACAATCAAGTCCCCTGAACATATTTAATGCTGCTATGACATTTTCCTAAAAAACTGCATTATTATTAAAATTATATTCTGTCCACAGGGCATTTTCATTACTTCTTCAGAGAACTTTATAGAAATATGGAAAGCTGGGTGAAACATGAATAATTTTATTTTTCCCTGTGCAGAAGAGACATTGATTATTATTAAAATTAAATGCATGCACATACATTTCCTGGCTGGTTTTCTGTCAGACCATTCCTGTACCATAATTTCATCTCCAGGTCCCCCAATGTAGTACTGATCTTCGTAAGTTGAATTGGCAGGAATATCATATGGATCCCATGGCTCTGTCAGAGCAATCTTCGAGCAAAGCTTTGTAACTTGTTCAATCTGAAACATCACTGCATCTTTGTAGAGCAATATATACTCAAAGAACCTGAAACATTAAGAAAAAGCAATTCATATGTATAGTCTTTTTCTATCCTAAGCAAGGAACATTGCTGATATGTAAGCTTGCCTTTGACTTCTCAGTGTAAGAACATTTCCACTTGCACTAAAATTTGCCAAACTTTGAGAAACGCTAACCAGTTAGGCTGAAATTTCCCATGCTGGAAGTTTGTCTCAGCTGATTCTTTCCAAACTAAATAAATCAGGCTGAACTGGCTCAGCTGTTTCTGGGAACAACAGAACAATTTTTCTGAGAACAACTGAGAGAAAAACATGTTATTATTCCTAGTTTGGGGTTTTTGTGGTTTTGGTNTTTGTTTGGTTTGGTTTGGTTTTTTGGTTTTTTTTTAATAACTGCTTCATTAAAAAGCTCCAGTGCCTCCATGTTTTGTAAAAAGGACTTAAAATTTTGGCAGGAGAAAAGTTTTTATTAAAAGTTGCCCAGATTTGGCTAAGTTATAAGCTTTTGAAAAAAATCTGCTTGTATAGGCTGGATAGAATCACTTATCCACAAATGTGGTAGAGCCTTCCTCTGTACTGGTTAGATGTGGTATCTGCCATCCACACAGATGCTTCTCCATGGCAACACACACAGCTTAAGTTGGACATGATGGTGAAGGGAGAAGTACATGGTCTCAAGTGCAGAAATGAGAGGGTCATCCTCATAAGGCACAGTTTCTCCCTGGAAGCCACCAGACCCAATTAGTGAAAAGAAAAAGCAGAAGAGTGAAATAGTAAGGCAGAAATAAGGAGAGGTGTGGAGCTCAATGAGCTTGAGAGGCTAGAAGGTGAAGTCACCAGCATGGATAATTCATAAGGATTTAAATCCAATCTTCTAATGACTATGAAGTGTTCAAGCCATGCTCTGAGGAGAGACAATAAACATTTACATGGACACTTTCATCTAGTTTCTGTTTACAGTGGTCTGGTCTACCACCAGTACTGTGACATTGCTTCCATATCTTCAAAAAGGAATGTCCTTACCTTTAAACTAGGCACAAAACCAGAGAGAAATAGAAAATCAAAATTATCAGAAGCATCAGCTTATGTTGAATACTCAACTGGAAATAGCAGAAACTTAACTTCTCCAAGATACTTTGCATTACCAGTTAGATGAGAAGTTGTTCAAAGCATGTCTCAAATCATTGTCATGCGTGCTCTAAATCATTTGCAAAGGACTTACAGGGGTCACTTTCTAAACCCTCCAAAACTCTGCATTCATTATTAGAAGCTTCCCTTGAATATCTCAGCTCAAGTATTTGGCTACAAGCTACTGTTATGCAGTGACCCTAGAGAAAAGGAAGGGAAGAGCTTCATCTTTCCATCTATAAGTCCTTGCTTCATTCATAATGTTGTCTCCATTTCCTGGGGAAAAAAAAAAAAAAAAAGCTTGGGTGTCTTTGAACACAGACATCTTCTACTTCACAAATCTGACGCTAGTCCCTAACACTATTCATCCTGTGCCATCGGGAAGACGGGAAGCTAATGTAAAACATTGCATAATTCATGTAATTGAAGAGATGATGCACAAAAGCAATAGCAGACCCTTCTCTATTTTCCAACTCCTGCTTATTTCTCTTTGTAGTCCTCACATTCTTTTGCAGAGATGCGAAGTTTACATAAAATAGCATTGAAACCAAAATAATTTACAGTTTTGATTTTTGCACCAAACAGCAAGAATTTCATCCTCCACTGACACTGTGGCATTTTAAGGTTGCATAAAAAGAAGCATGTCAGCATGGTTAAAAGCATCTGAGCAACATTCTCATCACTTCTGGAGAGCATCATTTATCCGGCATGCATGGAAACATGGTCAGGCTAAATGCCCTTAGCCAAACTGAACAGTGACGGAGAATATAAAATGGGACAAGGAAGCTGACATGATGTAAACTGGGGCCCATCTCTCACTCACAACCTTGCAAAACATGGGAGGTAGCTAGTCCTGCTTTCCAAGTGGGAAACTGGGAACTTCCCCCACACTGACAAGACTCATGCAAAGAGGCTGACAAACTGCAAGGCTACATATGACCTTCTCCATGGTAAATCATTCTCCTGCCCATATCTTAAAATATTCCTGCTTCAGCCATGACTTTCACCCACCTAAACTTGCCTGGCATTTTCTTAGTCACAGGCAAGGTTTCCACAGTCATGATGTGCTACTGAATTATTCAGTGTATTTTTAAACTCTTTTCTTACATAAACCCAACCTGAGATCACATAAGGGCATACATAACTTTTATATCACATTTGGTCCAGAGAACATACAAGAACACTAAAATACAATTATTTATGTGTTTTCAATGACAGTCTAATGACCCAACTACTCTTCAGCTGGCTGCCCAGCAGTTTCCATCGAAGTGGGATGCGAAATGCCTTACAGAGGACTCTATCACCATGTTTGAGACACCTGAGTGATAATACAATGATTTTGTAAAAGAACACAAAATCCCAGTGTATTAAAAATGCATTACAAACTATTAGGAATAAAAACGAAACTGTTACTTTTCTTTTTTTATTTAAAATCCTCAATTAAAACTTAATTCATACAGAAATTTTACTCACATTTTTAACAATCCTACAGACAGCAAGATGAACATTATGAAACTCCAAAGTAAATAAAAATGAGGAAAATCCAAACAAATCAAACTCAGCACCAATCATCTCTCTGGCAGCCATTCTACAGAGAAAGAGGCTCCACCCTTACATTTTTGGTTCCGGGAAAGGTGGACTGAACAAATGCGTAAAAGACACCAGTCCTAGACCTCAATGGGCTGCTGGGATGAACTCTGTCTCTGTGGTGGCAGGCACACGAGAGGAGATCTGCAGAAAATGTCGTTCTGCTCAGTGTGCATTACAGCCTCGGGTAAGCAGGGGCAAAATTTACACTATCCTTGTTCAACTCAGATGTGCCTCTCATCCAAGTTTCAGACAGAATTGCTCTGTGTCCTGGAAATAGCCAGCACAGAAACTTAAGATTACATAGGATCTGAGTTTAATGGCATATGAAAGGGGAATGGTTAAGTTGTTTTTAAGTATTTACCAGCCAAAATTAATAGCAAAATGTGCACAAGTATAAAAACGATAATTAAAAAAAAAAAAAAATTCCATCTTTTTGTTTTTAACCAGCCAGGTCCTGAGTATACTGCTTCTATTTGTTTTAGGTGCCTGAGATTTCATTGGATTTTTGAGGAGAAGCACAGAGTCCTGAAAATAGGTCTTGGCAAAGAAACAGGAGAGAAAATTATTTTTAGTTAGTTTGTTTTTCCAGAAAAATGTAACATATTTCCAGCCTGCACCCACCTCTAATATTATTTTTGTAATAATTTAATTACTTAAACTGTGACATCAAGAAAGCCCCAACTTAAAACCAAGTGCCTCAACTTGGTTGGTGCCTCAACTAAGCCTCAATTAGGCACCTTGAAGCAGATTTGAAGAAGTTACTTGGACAATTATCCTATTTGCCTGACTGAAATTATTTCCCTTCCTTCCCTATCCTATTCCACCCTACCCTGTCCTATGCCTTACCCCCTTGTACACTATGCTACTCTCTCATGATCCTTAGTACTCTCTCTGTCTGCACCTGAAAATGGATAAATTCCAGCATATAAAGACACACATGTTTTTGCTCCCATGCTTTAAAGAATTTTTCTTAACTCTAGACCATATCCTGCACAAATAATTCCATTGATTTTGCTGGAAGCAATCATGTCAGATAGGTGGGATACATGCTGAGTTCAGTACTTTCTTCTCCCAAGCTAAGCAAAGTATTTTTCTGAATAAGAGACCAAGCAAGTTAAATGCAAAGCCAGAATATCATGACTACACAATCAAAAGGTGAAACACTAGTGTTAAGGACATACTGCAAGGAGTGAGTGTGCATCCAAATACTATCCTACCTCTGAGATTCCTCATGAAATCTGGGAAGATAGAGAGGTCCCTCTCAGGACACAGCCCTGATAACATAGAAACACTCCTGGACCCTCACAAAGGCCTTAACTAATAAACTTGTCTTCTAAATGAGTGATTTTTTTGCATGTTAATAATGCAATTCGTAACAGTGAAGTATTTTTCAACATTTGTCAGAAAAAAAATCATTAATGTTAAGATCATGCTACCAGCTCCTTTTCAGGTGCTCAGTCTGCATCCTGTGCTGGGTCCTTCCCAGTTCTGAAGCCTGCTAGCCTGTCCATCATCTAACCCATCTGCCTGACTCCCAGGGTTTAGTTCTGCACTTCCAAGGGCTTCCTTGTGAGAGCCAAACAGAGAAAAAGGAGCTGCTTGCTGTCCAACTGCCTTTGTAGTGACTCAGAGGAGCAGAGACTCTGTTGGTGGCATGGCAAGATCCATGTGATGTATTGAAGAATATCAGACAAGGTCATTTGCTAGAGAGAAGCAAAATAATGGTCTGAGATTGAGACTGGGTAATATAAACTCTTTCTGTGCTAAATCTGGCTCTGCATCATTTTGCTCTGTGGCTTTGGACAATCAACTTACAGTACCAGAGTCTTAAAATGCTGTTTATTATTTTTCTTTGATTGCTGTAGCACTGGAGAGACACAGATCTGTGATCACAAACCAGTTGTGTGAGACACCGTATTAACAAAGAACAAAACCACAAATCCTGCCCAAAAAAAACACTGAAACAATGGTAAAACAGACTTTACTGCAAAGGTGTACTGGGGTTTCTTGAACCTCGGGCTTTAACCTGTTGATTCAGCTGTAGCTATTGTAACCTTAAAACTCTAACTCATGTTAGCCAGGACTTATATTATCTAGTAGTATAAAGCTAGTGAAAACAGAAGCAAAATTTTATGGATTATTTGTATCTGAGATACTGTATTACTCAGCAGGAAACAGTATTTGCTATTCAATATCTCAAGCTGAGGTCACTGCAACTATTTCCAAGCTAACTTTACCTCCTCTTTTGTGATTAAATTAATGCTTGAAACATCTGTCTGCCTTTGTGGTACTACTTAATTCTCTGTCAGTTCTCTTTGTAAAAATACATTTTTAAACATTTTGAAAGAAGCTAACCCCACATCTAACTAGAAGGAATTTCACTACAAATATCCCAAACAAATTCTCTGTTCTAATGTGCATGGATAGGTACATCCTTATATTTAATTCTTGAGGTGTCTTGTATTCTCTTGTATCATTGTGGGATAAAATACCCCACAATGATACTACTCTTTTTTTACACATTTTTTACTGAAGATGGACTGGGAGAATGGGAACCTTTACTTGAATGTGACTACATAACCCCATCTTCTCTGGTCCTCAGATCAAGTTCAAGGGAGCAAATCTGCCAAGCAGACATGCAGACAGTTGATAAACACTCACCAGGTCAAGAACATTCATCTGCTTTTGGAAGGATCTGGCAAGCTCATTTCAAAAGGGAGAAGCATTTGGTTTTTTAGTATATTTATGGGAACTCCTTTCCTCTTTCCCATGAAGCTCTTGGTAATTTTCTTCTGGTATATCAGACCTCAACAACAAAAGTAATTTACCATATTTGATCTCACATGTTTGGCAGTGGTGCAGGACTATGGTATATTGTACAAATATAGGACTGTGCAAATACATGTGACAGTAAATGTAACATGTTATTGTGTAAATGCAATATTTTTTAGTCTGACTTAAATCACTCACAGATTGCAAAGACTTTCTTTTTATTTCTTCATTTTCAAGGATACCAGGCCCCCTGTATCAAGTGTCTAATTAACAAGGTATATGATGAACTTTGACCACACTACGAATTTCTGAAGCAGAGAGAATTAGTCAATAGTAAGTCCTGTTAATTATGCAGCAGGTATAGAAAGAAAACCTTAAATACATGAATCAAAAGCCGCAAAGTCAAAGCTCTACCAGCTAAAGGATGACATACTTTTGTGACTTTAATTACGAAATTCAATTATTAATTTCTTATTACTGTAATTGTTTTCCCATAAATTAGATTAGTTATTAGTTATAAACACTAAGGGAAAATCAGCTCTTTAGCAAGAAGCGTGTTTCCCTTGTTGTCCCTTTTTGGCTATTTGACACTTCTTAATAATCCACCAAGTCACACCCCTGAGAACAATGCATTACAATTGAAGTTGAAATTCAGAAAAACAATAAAGCATTTTGTTTAAGGGAGTTGTGTTTTGCAACAGGCTAAAAGATGCACTGCCCTTAATAGAGAGCATCTGTGTGTATCAGTAAGTAACAGTGTATTTGTAATTGGAGCCCTCAGTAGACAAAAACACAGCTCAAAATGAAAGGAATGGAAGATATGGCCAGCATACCATAATGCTTTCAAATGAATCAATGGAATCATCTCCTAGGGAATATGGTATATACCACATGATATCAAAAAATACTTGAGGTTTTCCTGTTACAGGTTTGTAAAAAAGTCTAATACAATGAGGCTTCCGTGAGTAAGTTAATAATAATAAAAGTTACTGGAAAATCACAGCAGGGCTTAGAGGAGACCAAAGAGAGTTCGGAAGGCCAGGATTCACCTCTCAGTATATACAAAAGACCTTAGAAAAGATGAAATAAAGAGGGAATTGACAGAGGTACATTATAATTTATGTATTACATTTCTCACCCTCTTTGTGCTATATACAGAAGGGCAGTAACTCAATTGGAAGAGTCAACGCTCAAAACTGAGACATGGAAATGCTCTTTTGAATGCAATCATTTTAAGGCACTCTGTGAGGCTGTAAAGATGTAAAAAATAGGAAACAGAAATTTAACATGTAGAGAGAGCCAGAAAAAAACATGGTTACAATGACAGAGAGCATCTCAAAAAGGAAAAAAAAAACATACCCAAACATAAAAGACATACCTGTGTTCCAGTTTTTAATTTTACCTCTAGAGACCAGACAGGAGTCTGCACCTCGTGCCACAAGGGCTGGCAGGACCTGGGCAGGGCCAGGAGCAATGCTGGCCAAGTCCCCCTGCATGTATAAAATGGAGCCCACAGGGAGCAGTAGAGGCCAGGGCAGGCCAACAGGGTGTGGGGCAGCTCTTCCTGTGCAAGGGTGTTCAGCGAGGATGGTGAACCTCTGCCAGCTTGACCAGGGAGCAACGGGATCCACCCAGCAGAGAGGCACAGCCTCCCTAAGCTCTGCAGCTAGTTCAACTGATGCAGCTGCCCAGACACAGCTCTAGTGGACCCAGGTGTCACCTGCAGGGTGTGCCCTGCTTGGATAGTGGCAGTGAGCATTCCTGTGCAAGCTGAGGCCTGGTACAGGAACACCTCTGCTTAGTGATAGAGCTGTGGGAGCAGGCGAGTAGGCTAAGGAGTATCAAGAATTTCAAAGACATTTGAACTAGATTTGAAATGGGAAAGAGATAAAACCAGACTTGCTAGAGATAAGCCTGGGGGTGGCACACCAATGCTTAAGGAATGGTGCGCTGTCAAGGTCCTTTGGTCTGCCCTCTCAGTGGAGGGTATGGAGATCTACACGACAGCAAAGACACAAGGGTTATCGATGCATTATAAACCACAGAAGTGCTTGAGAACAGTCACACAAGACTTCTTCCCCTCATAAAACAGGTGGCAGGATCAACAGCCCAACAGAACGATGCACACAGCAGAGGCAGCTGGAACAGGAGAAGCTGGAAGCCATTCTGCAGCAGGAAAACCATGATATAGTTTGAAAGATAGCAGGATGACTTGCACAGCTAGAGTGTTGTAAAGGATGACTGTAAATGCCTCAGAAGAGATAGGAAGGGAAGGAGAGGTGGTGGAGTAGCCTTGGATGTTAGGATGTGTTTTGTTTGCCTGGAGCTTAGTGATGGTGACAACAGGGTTGAGTGTTCATGGGTAAGAAGACCAGCAAGGCAGATGTCATGTTACAGACCACTCAACCAGGATTAAGGGGCAGATAAAATATTCTACAAGTAGCTGGGAGAAGACTCACAATCACTTGCTCTTGTTCTCATGGGGGACTTCAACTTACCAGATGTCTGCTGGAAATATAACATAGCAGAGAGGCAACAGTCTAGGAGGTGAGTGGAATGTGTGGAAGAGAACTTCCTGGCAAAGCTGGTGAGGGAGCCAGCTAGGGAAGATATCCCTCTGGGTATGTTGTTCATGAACAGTGACAAGCTCTCTGGTGATGTAATAGTTGGAGGCCATCTTGGGCACAGTGATCACAAAATGACAGAGAAGGACAGGGATGTCAGCAGAATGTCTTTGACTTCTGGAGGGCAGATTTCGGCCTATTAGGATGAGGAACAGGCCAAAGTACTTAATGCCTTCTTTGCCTCAGTCTTTAACCAGTTGTTTTCTGGGTACCAAACATCCTGAGCTAGAAGACAAAGATAGGAAGTGGAATGAAGCCCCCATAATCTAAGGGGTGGTACACCACTTGTCATATTCTGTGTGCGTGACGCACAGAAGTCCATGGAGCTGGATGGGATCCACCCAAGAGTATCAAGGGAGTGCACGGAATTGCTCACCGAGATACTTTCCATCACTTCTCAGCAGTCCTGGCTCACTCAGGAGGTCACAGCTGACTGGAAGTTAGCAAATGTGATGTTCATCTGCAAGAAGGGCAAGGAGGAGAATACAGGGAACTACAAGCCTGTCAGCCTGATGTCAGTGCCATGAAAGGTCACAGAGCAGATCACGCCTTGAGTGGCATTATGTAGTACATGCAGAATTTGGTCTAGCCCACAAGGGTTTATGAAAGGCAGATCCTGCTTGGCCAACCCAATCTCCTATGACAAGGTGACCCACTCAGTAGATGAGGGAAAGGATGTTGATAGATTCCTGGGTTTTAGTGAAGTCTTTGGCACCATTATCCACAGCATTATCCTGAAGGAACTGGATGCCTGTAGTTTGTATGGTGCACTGTTCACTGGATTAAACACTGTCTGAAAAGCCGGGATCAAAGAGTGGTGGTGAATGGAGTTAACAAACAGCTAGCAGCCAGTCATGAGTGGTGTTTCCAAGGGTTCAGTACTGGGGCTAGTCCTGTTTAGTATCTTTATCCATGAACTGGATGAGGGGACCAAGGGCACCCTCAATAAATCTGCAAATGACACCAAGTTGGGCAGCAGTGTTGGTGATCTGCTGGAGGGTACAATCGCTCTACAGAGGGATCTGGACAGGCTGGATCAACGGGCTGAAGCTAATGGCATGAGGTCAACAAGAGCAAGAGCTGGATCCTGCCCTTGGATGACAACAACCATAGGGAGCACTTCAGGCTAGGGGAAGAATGGCTGGAAAGTTGCCCAGTGGAAAAGGACCAGAGGTTGCTGGTTGTCAGCCAGCTGAACATGAGCCAGGAGTGTGCTCAAGTGGCCAAGAAGTCCAATGGCATCCTAGCTTGTATCAGCAAATATGACCAGGGCAGTGATTCTCCCCCTTGTACCCAGCCCTGGTGAGGCTGCACTTAAAGAAGTGTTCAGTTCTGGGCCCCTCTCTACAAGAAGGACATTAAGGTGCTGGAGCATGTTCAGAAAAGGACAGTGGAGCTGGTGAAGGGTATGGAGCACAAGGCTGATGAGGGGTGGCGGAGGGAGCTGAGTGGGTTTAGCCCGGAGAAAAGGAGGCTCAGGGGAGACCTCATTGCTCTCTACAACTACCTGAAACGAGGTTG
Organism: Buphagus erythrorhynchus; assembly: GCA_013400855.1. Lineage (NCBI taxonomy): Eukaryota > Metazoa > Chordata > Aves > Passeriformes > Sturnidae > Buphagus > Buphagus erythrorhynchus. Next base: position 38,035 of record VZTT01004345.1, read on the forward strand.
TAGCCAGGCGGGTGCCAGTCTCTTCTCTCAAGGAACAAATGACAAGAAAAGACAAAATGGCCTGTAGTTGTGCCAGGGGAGGTTTAGATTAAATATCTGGAAAAATTTCTTCAAGCATTGTAACAGGCTCAGCTGGGTGGTTGAGCCACGATTCCAGGAGGCATTTAAAAGACCTGAAGATGTGGTGCTTAGGGACATGGTTTAGTGGTGGCCCTGGTTGTTGTTAATTTAACTCTTGGACTCAATGACCCTAAAAGTCATTTGCAACAAAAATAATTTAATTACTCTAATTATCAGATTTATCTGGAGTTATCACACCTTTCTCTTAACCAGGGTCTGAAACAGGATATTAAATTGGATGTTATCTCTGTCCCCTATGAAAGTATCTATTTCACAAACCAGAAAGGCATAGTAGAATGAGGTTCCTTAATTACAAATAACTACATTGAAATATTCTCCCTTTTCCAGACACGTACTTTAGAATAAAAGAATAATAAAATATAAAAAAACCTTTTTCAACCAGAACTGGGTAGTGCTGCTTCTTACACATCTTAATTTCTGTTTATGAACAGAGAAGGATCTTCATATACCATGAACAGGGATAACATGCATTTCAGGAGCCCTGTAATGATCTTCATCAAGATTATAAACCCCATCATGCATATACTTGGCTAGTTAGCTGCTTTTCAGTATGCATTCCTGCAGAAAAAGTAATCATGAAGCAGTCTGAAGAACAGACTGCCCTTTGGAACAGATGGGGAGAAGGTCCCCATTCTGATAGAGCAAACTTTTCTTTCATGACGTAACATTCCCTGGAAAAATTTGTGAGGATATGCCCTTGTACCAGATTGCTGTCCCAAGATGTAATGTTTTCCACCTTCCATCTGCAATGATTTCCTGAAGAGGGATGATTCAGGTCTTTCTGATATCTATCCAGTATAAAAAAGAAAAGGACTGTGTCTGTTTTCAAGGGAGTCTAGAAGTCAGGCCAGATAATCAAATGTAACAGTTTGACATCTAAGTACTCTTCAAATTTTCAACCTCCATCCAAAGATCTGAGTATAGCTTATTGTTAAGCTTTGTGAAAGATGGAAATTCACTTCACTGGAAATACATGCAACCTGAAATCATGGCACTGAACTACATTCTTCCTCCCCACCTCCAATGTAAAAATAACTTCATTTCAACCAGAAGTCTTTGTGCAGGTCTTTTTGTTCTTCCTTCAGCAGCTATCAATCAAAAGTAATATTGTTAGGTGAGTGCATATATTAATAACTGGATTCAAATACAGTAGTGTGTCAGTGTGTTAAAATTCCAGGTGGAACTGACTGAAAGTGTACAAAACGGAAGAATTATGGAAAAGAAGGGAATGTCTGTGTGAAAGAAAACATATAATTAGGGAAGATATTAATTGCTACATGGTTGTAAAGGAAATGACATTTTGAACACATATCCACTGAGAAGTGGTGCAGTGCACGGTAATGATTTAGAAAGGGAAGTTTACAGTTCTGGGTCCATTAGGGAGGTCATTTATTCTGCTCTGCTTAGTCCTGATGAGACCAGAACACTGATGATGCTCCAGGTTTTAGATGCCTCACTTCAGGGAAACAGACAGGATATAGTCCAGAGAACAGCAAGGAAAGTGGGATGTTTAAGAAACAGGACCTATGAAGATACTGAGCATGTTTAGTCTACAACAGCAAGACTGAGGTATGATGGTAAGATGGTCAGTATATCAAAAGCTAAAAATGAATACCAACTTTTCTCCAAGTCACCTGAAACAAGGAGGGCTTACTCAGGAGATACTCTAAAAATGTCTGTGTCTTCTTACAGTCCAGCTTTTACAAGAACTGGTAAAAAAATCAGAATCAAGAACAACCCATGAAAAACTTTTCTCCTCCAGGATGGAGGAACAGGTCATATGGCAACTTGGGAGACCTTCCCAGTCTTACATGTAAGTGATTGGAGAATACTGATGGCTACTGGTCTTTTTTTTTGTAACTGACTAGCTCAATCAGTAAGCCCTGATATTACAAGACCTGGATTCTTGACACTGCTACCTAGAGAACAACCTTTGGAGAGTACTTCCTGAGACCTGCCAAATGCAATAGTGGCACTCTCTGAGAAGTCTCAGCAGAGGGCCACATCTTAATTTCACATGGGAATTTGAGAGATGGTGCCATCTCCTGCACACTCATGACCTTCAGCTCTGTTTGCCTGGACAATTAACTCTAATTACACCTGTTAACACAGTTTTTAGTGCCTGAACAAATTAAAGACAAATACCGTCTAAAATGAGGACTGGTGAGATAGGAGTCAAATGAAATATGTTCAGCATTCACAGGGAATAATTGAAAGGTTGAACTATCTGTTAAACTTGTTCTTCACAGAACTGTTTTTCTTCAGTCCTCTATTGAGTTATTGTGACTTTTGTTATGACAACAACTTTTCCACCTTTGTGGGGTGGGGAGTGGCTTTCAGCAGTCACCACATGCCTACTGCTTGTAGGAATCCTCTGTAAGCAATAACCATGATGTAGCACAAGAAACTGGCATGTCCTTTTAAAAATCAGCTGGGCTGAAAGTACATAAAGAATTAGTAGATGAAAATTCATTTCAAAATCTTTATCTTCAAGTTATTGGGTACACATCAGTGTGTTTGATACAGAACTATTTCACAGGTTATCTGTTAATCCATCACAGAAACAACAGTTGCTGAAGACACTGCAATCAGCTAAAGGAAGCATGGTTAAGCATACATTTCTATGTTTAAGAATGTCTAATTTCAATTATATTAAACCTCTGACACGCTTATTTTTCATTCAAGGACAGTTCTAAGAAGCAAGTAGCAGAAGGCAAGACGTGTAAATAATATTGGTATAAATATACTACATTGGCACAGCTGAAAGTTTTCCATTACTCAGGAAAAGGTCACTAGACCTATTGAACATGTTTAGACTACCCAAGCTGCTTAAAACATGACAAAAATAGCTTTACCATTTAGCATGTGACACAAATACAAACTGAAGTCTTTAGCAAAGTAGTACGCTTACCTAATTTTGGGGTGTTTTCTTGACATGGAACCCAGTGTCCTACATACACTCACAGGGAGCCATCGTTTTCTTTGAGCTTTGCCTAATCATATGAATTTAGAACTTCTGTGCATGCTGAAAGTCTTTTCCTTTACCATTCCTATAATCATAACAGAAATTAATATAACTCTTGTTTTAAAAAGAGAAAATCACTTTATAATTATTTCAAAATTACACAGACTCATATTTGCATACTACAGATTTCTTTACTGTTCTAACTTCATTATTTTATATACTTAATGGGCAAAATTTTCAAAACTGACCAATGATTTTTAACAGCCTCCTATTTTGGGCAGTCAACATGAAGGTACTTAAAAAGGGCAAATTTACAGAGGGACAGCATGCAGTATTTTCTAGTATTCAGCGTGTCAGAATAATAATTTCAAAATGGAGGGGCCTAATTTTACTAAACACTTTTTTTTTGTATTCAAAGACTGCATAAGAAACGCCTGAATTCTCTCCCCAGTGAAGCATATGAGCAGAAATCACTTTCTGCCCATCAGATTTTCTCTCTCATGTTTCAACTGTCAAGAGACAATTGTTCTTTCCATATCATAAGAGCAGATCCTCATGTAACTGCTGCTGTTTGCAATTTCTATCCATCAGCTATGTAATTAGAGAAAAATATGGCTCTATAATGCCTTCTCCAAAATTATACATTAACCTGACCCAAAGTCTTGTGAAATCAGCCAGAAAAGTTTCACTGATTTTTACAGATGCTACATCAGGTGTTCCATTTAGAAGAAAAAATAAGCTGAAAAAAGTTTAAAATCTAACATGGCTATCAACTTATCTCAGATGGGCAACATAAGGAGATGCTGAAAGGCAAACGTAACATTTTATACAATCTCAACTGCACAAATATATTTCCACAAGTTTTAGCCAACTTTTGCATATTCTGTGCTTTGTGATATTTCTTTTTCTTCTCCCTTATAGTCTTCTGGGCATAAAAACTCTCCTTTGGGAAGGTTTTTTTATGTTGTCTCGTGCTACAGCTAACTGGACAAAAATGCTACAACTCTGAGAGTATGGAAACTCAGGAAATTAATTTGCTTATGAGAAATCTTTGGGGCATTTTCATTTATCCATTTGTTTTCTGGTCTGCTGTATTGCTTTTGGTACTTGATCTCCCACATTCTCTGAATTGCATTAACCATGTAGTTGGACACATCCAGGGAATAGGAAAGTGGTTTCTGAGGGAGGGAGGCACTACTGAAGCAACCAGGGGTAGAGAGGATGGCAAAAACCTTCTGTACCAACCAAGCCTCATGTTGTTACTGCCTGCCCCAGTGCTCTGCCCTGCAGGTGTATCTCAAGGGCATTATACCTGGAGGTTGCTATGACCCAGCCTCACAGAATTTAAATTCTACATGCGCTACTTCAGTACAAACAGTTTGGTCTAGTGATTTGAGCTGACTTCATTCCTTATATTCGATGCCTGGTCATACACTGTACTAAGATCCTTGTAAACATCATAAACATCAAAAAAATACAAAAATTATCTACAAAAGTAATCTATAGAGTTTTACAGCCTGAAACTGCATTCACATATTTGGGGAGATGAATCAGGCTTCTAAGCCTGATTTTTTCCATTCTTTCAGAGGAAGGAAATGCAAAGAACCAAACTGTGTTTCAGACATATGTCAGACTTCCAAAACATAAGACAGAAGTTCCTACTTGACCCACTATGTATCCGTCTCCAGCTAAGCAGTTGTGGTACCTACATTTTTGAGGCGGTGCCTCAACTATCATCGAACTGTACATCACTTTGACTTGGCTTGACTATGCTAGCACAACTTATGTGACAGACTGGGTACTTCAGACATCTCTAGTGACTAATTGTTTTCTTCTTCAGAGGACTTGATTACATACTTTAGGAATTTAGGAACTTACACTAACCTGGCTATGAGGTATGTATCTTGTGAAGATACACCTACTCTCACACTCAGTGAAACTAACAAAAAATGTATGTCAGTATGTCACTAAACAAAGAATACACATAAATGTATTGAGAATCAGTATCTTCATGCTTACATTTGGTTTAGAGATAGGGGGAGCTGAAGTAAAAAAAATTAGCAATTTTTTTCTTCTGCTGTGTTGAAGCAATTACATGGTCTCTTACATTTTCCATTTCAATAGTAACAAGATAAATTTGATGCAATAGGGTGTCTCTACTCTCATACCCATATCTCCTTTTACTCTCCCCAATTCTTTTTTTTTCATCTATAAAAGAAGTACAGGAAATACCTCACCTCCACACTTCATCAAGCACATTATCCGAATTTGTGCCGCCTTCTGTTTTCTGGAAGAGACACAGTGACAAACCAGTCTAGCTTTGCAAATCCTCTGTGGTTTTGGGCACAGGTACTTAAAACGATACAAGGAAATGTCCAAATAATCACAGAATGCTTTGGGTTGGAGGGGACCTTAAAGATCACCTAGTTCCAACCCCCTGCTATGGGCAAGGACATCTTCCACTAGACTAGGCTGCTCAAAGTCCCCAGGTACTCTCACAGGTAAGAAAAAGAAATTAATTTCTTGTATAGAAGATGTAAGTTAACAAATCTGGATCTAATTAAATAGTGATACATTAATTTGGAAACTAATTCTAATAAGAATTCCTCAATCTGTACAGAATTCTGCTCTATAAATAAGCATCCCCTGAGAAATACCGGAACTGCACAGCATGAGTAAACTTTCCAGTGCTGGCTGCCTAAAGTATGGCAGAATCGTAAGTTTCCTGGCAAGAAAAGTATCTGATTATGACAAAACCACAGTTGCAAATAGTATTAGGAGATACTGAAAGAATGAAAAATTAAATCTTATTGTGTTCACTGGGTGGACTCTGGGCTCCACGTGAGTGTTTACAAATCTTTTCGACTGCCATGCACAAAACTGCCCTTGGAAAACTGGGGAAAATCTGGCCATTCCCCCTCAGAAACATTAATTTCTGAAATGACAGGTACCCATACAAACAATAGGTTTCCATGCAGACAGACTACTTAGGGAGAAATTTCCAGCTGTTTAGCAGCTATACAGGTCTCATACCAGGTTTCCTGTGTAGGGTTTCACCAAAATAAATGACAAAGCATGATAAATTTTTAGAAGATCTCATATCTACTGAGCCATCTGATCTTCAGATGAAGTAGCAACCGTCAATTCCCACAAAGAATTGACAGAAGGACAGCAAATTAATGCTTGCTAAGTGTGAAAGTACCAGAACTGACAAGAGTAAGGGATGGGTAACATCAGAGACCAAAACTTCAGTAGAAAGTCTTATTAGTAGTTTATCTTTTAGTCGTTTATCTTCCTTANGTTTTTTTTTTATAATTTTTCTTCCTTTTCCCTTTTTTCCCCCTTTTTTTTTGTTTTTTTTTTTTTTTTTTTTTTTTGCTGCAGTTGGTCCCCAAGCTCCAAATAAGAACAGAGTAGAATGGAGACAGAGGTTTTTGTTTTTGGGGGCCTTTTCATCTTACTCCATTAAAGCCTTAAGAAAATGTACATTAGAAAAAGGTTTGTTCCAAACAGACAACCTGAAAAATTAGTTACAGACATCACAAAACTTTTCCTGCTAAAGCAGTTGACCGTGTGTTTTGAACACACACTCTAAAGTATGAAATAATCTTTGGCAACAGCTAAAAAGGAACAGATTCTGAAGAGCACATTACTGCACTAGGAGTCAATCATTAAGGGTCAGTGAAGCTGTTTTTGGAATGATTTACTTGTGAACTATTCAACTGACCAAAATAGTAAATGTGCAGGGTATTATTACAATGTTATTTTTTAAATTAAGTAAAGAAGTAAGTAACCTTAATAAGAGATGTTGCAATACATGTGGTAATATTGGTCTTCCACATTGTTTGCTGTCTATCACATTATCACATTCCATTATGAACTGTCCTCAGGAAAAATAATACATATAGAAAATAGGATAACTACTAAGTAGACAATATCACTTTCCATTTGAGAAGGGCAAATGAGTTTAATGAACTTAAGAATAAGCCACTTCTTAGACACTTTATATTAAAAAATAATTTGAACTGCAATGAAGAGATTGCTTTTGTTTATAATTTAGGGAAAAGCTAGAACAAAGAAAGTTAAGGTAGAGCAAAGAAAGCTTCATTCTTCTAATATCCAAAAGAAGGCAGCAATCGAGATTTTTACTACTCTTTTAGAACTCCATAAATCTTATGTGCTCTTATATCTGTAGCTGTTCGATCACTCTTTGAGGACAGTTGGGTTGAATTAGACAGTTATGCAGTCCTACAGGTATTTCTATTAAGCTTTGAAACACGTTCTTTTTTTAGTTACGAAACAAACAAACAAAAAAAACAAATAAAAATGCAGACAGAGCTCCAGAATCAACACAATTTGGTATTTCTCAATGATATCTGATAATCTAAATCTTCTTCAGTGCTGGAATCTTACAGATTATTTTTGTCAGAAAGAAATTAATAATATCCTGAGATCGCTCACTTTCATATGCAGAAGAAATAAGCTATACACATGCAGTGTGGCATCTGCACACATATTACCATGAATTTTCAATCACTCCTTCAATATGGCAGTGCATACCACTGACCCTCAGCCACAGGGTTGATTGACTGAGAGAATTTCCAACCTATGAATCTAGTCTCCTCTGTTCCTCCCACAGGTACAGAAGGGCAGCAACTCAGAGGGATCCAAATTTCAGACAGTCATTAAACCAACAAGGAGCTATTCAGTGGGGAAAGGCAGAAGGCTGGATGGAAGTTCCCTCTGGGCTGAATTTAGCCCACAAAACATAGTCTGGATGATGCCAGAATGGAAGGGTAAATTTCATAAGGAATGAAAGGGAGAAAATAAGCTTTCACGGAATGAATAGCTAAGTAGCTCCCCAGACATATGAACTCTTAGTAGCCAAAGACTGAAATATTGAAGTAACTACAGTTGAGCACTGTACAGGAAGAAATGCCTGCAAAGTTAAAGTTTTGATTCCAGAAATTTTTAAAATCATGAAAACACATAAACAAAAATCTGTAAAAGCGTAAGTACGGTTATCGCTAAGTTATGGGAACAACCCTATTGACTGTAGGAATGTTGCTAATAAAATTCTCAGAGCAAAAACAAGAATTGCAGAAATCACCTTACCTATTTGACTTTTTGTGATACACGGGAAGCATCTTTTTATAACTCAATGGGACACAAAGCCAAATGTCTGCACCTAACCCTCAAAACAATGATTAAACTGATTCTCAAATAAATGTTAGCCAGGGATCGTTATTAATGAAAGTGTAAGAGGTACCAGCTCCAGAAATTAATACGCTACTTAAAACAAAGACTGTCTCACATGTCGAACCATCTGTGCTTTCACACATGGGAACAAATTCTTGGCAGAAAATCCTGTCCTTGGCCCATGACTCTCAGGTATGGGAGAGTGACCATGACACAGGCAAAGAAGCATCCTCCAGGAAGACTCAGGACAACACAAAATTTCCCTGTGGAATCTAAGATCTCTAGTCAACATACATACATCTCCTCTGGGGCCATGAAAGTGAGGCAGGAAACAAAAAATAACTGAAAGAGACGGCTGCTTGGCAGAGGTAAGGAGAAGTTTCACTGGCCACTGATACCTTCACATCATGCAATACCATGCCAGGCATAATGCTTCTGATTCTAGAAGAGCCAAAATACTGCACAAAGTGGCCCTATTTTACCCAGACATCATCCCCTCTCCAGCACATCAGACACTATACCACACCTTGAAAACACTCTGCAGGAGAAAATAATTCCCCCTTTGAGTAAATAAGAGCAACAGGTAAAAATACTTCAGGAGAGAGAACTCATCAAGTTCTCTGAGCATGTGATGATTCCTTGCAAATCTACAGGTAAGGCCAAAATGAAAGTCATCTGAAGACAAGGATGAGGCAGATCGAGATGAGGTTCAGGACTTGGATTGTTGTGGCTGAAGCTACACAGATTCACTGCTGGATGGCATCAAGTCTGAATAGCTCACTATTATTTATTATGCAATGTCAATGCTAGCCACCAGTTAGTTTATAGCAAAATTGAGAGAAGGATACCTGAACCACAGCTTTCAACTTTGAATGAACTAATGACTTGGCATACCAAAAAAGGCATAATAAGGTACCATTTCACTGACTTCACTTCTCTGGGAAAAGGTCATCCAGTTGAAAACCTGTCCCATGCAGCTAATAAATGGATAAGCCTATTGATACGCAATAAATATCAGGTCTCTATCTGGAAAAGAAAACATTTGGTTTTTTATCTCACAGATGCCCTATATTAGAGAATTCTGGTTTAACCTTCAGAGGAGATACTTTTTCAGACAAATGGCCTTTGGTCCTGTGAGAATAGGTGTGATGTCATCAGTTGTGACATCCGAATTGCATCAGGCTTCAAGCTGAATGGAGCCTAAATTAAGATCATGGATATAAAGATGTCTTTCATTGTGTTTGTTTAGCTGTGCAGCCACGTCACCATCAGCTGTCTGTGACCACAGAACACTGAATCTCTTTCTATTCATGTCCACCTTAAATCTCTACCAAAGAAAAACAAAACCAAAGCCAAACAAAAAAACCCCCAAAAACAAAAACAAAAAAAAAAAAACAAACAAAAAAAAACCAAAAACCAAAAGAAATTAAATAAAATTAATAAAATTTACAGTGATTTATCTTTTGAAAACATTGGTCCAAGTTATAGAGATATACGCATATATTGTATTTTCAGTACAGTCCTGATTTTGCCTTAAGTTTTTGCTGTAATGTCCAACAACGCAGAAAAACACATTATTTCAAAAAGTTCAAACAGACAAGCAAGAGATGATAAAAGGGAAAAAGAAGTCATTTCCTAGATTTAAAGGGTTCAGATGGATAAAAGGCTTAAGCCTACATCCACTAGCATCAAATACAACATGGTGTTAGTGACTACCATTTAATGTCTTTTAGAAAAACAAAACTTCTTAATGAGAACCAGTTTTTTAAGAACATCCAGTAAACAGTATCTATAACTCATGTGGTAGTAATCACCCCAGTGAGTGTCTGACAGTGGTTTTTAACCAGCACTCTAGCAAATTATCAATTTGGGGTCACTGGACACTTTATCTACATTTTTTCTCTAGCTTTAAAGGGTTTTGTGGATCCTGCTATTTAGAGTTTAAGAGCCAGTTTATTTTGTTCAGTTTGGATGTATGCTGTGTTTTAGTATTGTATGAAATGGCTCCAGAGCATTTAGCATAAACAACAAAACACTACACTAAATAGAACAGCCATCTCAAAGCAATGGATTTGCTTACTCATACTCAGGTGTTTTTTTCTGGGTTTTTTTCACAACTAACAAAGATGCTGTTGTTCAAGGAAGCACAGCACACAAGACAGAAAAAGTTTTGCTAGGCTAACAGTTTCCTATTTCCTCTAACAGAGTCCACTTGTTTGTTACTGCTGCAGTTTGATGGCTGAAGAATTTCAGCTGCCTCCCCTGAGCAGTGTTTTAATCTCTTCCCAACCAGTCCACCTGTAACAACAAAAGCAATTAACTCCAGGGCCTTCCTGAACTGTATAGCCTGGCTGACTTCCAACAAGATCAAGAACTTGGAAAAGGGAATGATTGCTGCTGCCTGTGGGCAGAAACAAACAGAATGAACAGTTGGAGTGAGACGAGATGCTCCTCCATGCAGCCATCATGGACTACAGTTCCTCCTTATACAGTGCTTTTCTCCAAGGAACCAGCTGCCTTGGCAGGGAGCATCACTGAGGGACTCAGTAAGCTGACTTGTAAATAGGCTTATGATGGAAATGCAGGAGTTGAGGCTTGTACAGCCAACACTCCACATCCCATCACTCAACTCTCACCAGAACAAATGAGGCTTGCTTCAGGCTATTGCCTGGCATCTGACTGTCCGTGTGCATCCAGCACAGCTGCTTTCCAAAGCCACCTTTCCAAACTCACAGTCATGAGCAGCAGCAGACACTTGAAAGAACCTGACACCTATAGGAGGAAAGTAAATGCAGGTCTAAGTACTTTCCCTCAGTTCTTGTTCTCTGAAGTGAGTTACATACATAGCAGCTTATGAAGAATCTTAGGTCCCAATAACTCAGGTTACATTTAAAGAAACTGCTGAAAATTCATTTCTGTTTCACTGCAAATTAAAGGTCTCACAAGTCTGCACATTCTACATAACCTTAAAAAATGGAACTTGGGTTCCTGAGCAACTTGGCCAATTCTGAAAATTTTACCCATGACAGTCTTTCATTCCTCAAAACATTAAACTGCAGAAACCACTCCCAAAACCAAGTCTGGGAAACAAATTTGCAGTTGCTCAGGGTAGCGCAATACTTAGCCTATTGAGTCACCGCAATGACCACAGAACGGATGGATTATATGATTTTAATAGGTCAGACACCGCTGTTTTTTCCTTTACAATCACACATCCTAAACCAACTAAAAAGTAGTTAGTCAGACGTGTGCCCACACTCAGTTTATTTTGCAAAGTCATCACCTCTTCTCCAGATGAATGTTACTGTATTTGCACCTAACCTTATGCTGTCTCTCTTCAGTCAAGGACAGGGATTGACACACGTGGGCAAAGAGCCTGCCAGAATAAGAGACTTATTTCTCTAAACACAGCTTTGTCACTCCTCTGTCACACCAGAAGTTTGTGTTGCCAGGTGAGGAGTTTATCCTCCCCTTAACTGTGCCTATCTTTTGCAAATATTATTGAACTAAAGAAATTTAACATGCAGTTCCGTTTTTAAATTAACACTGATAGGATACCTCCTGATTGTTTTTCTGCTGTGCAGCTATAGTTTTTAAGACACTGACCCTAACAGTTGCAAATATACAGGCATCTCAATGTGCTGAGTATTGTAAAATAGGCCAAGGAGGTTACAGTTAAAATACACACAGAGAAGGAAAAAAAAAAGGCGAAAAAAGTGCATTTTCTTCCTCCTACTGACTGTCTTGACCATATGGAAATTTTCTTTCTTCCCATCATCACATTTCACAGCGGGGGCATTGCAGATGAAGCCTGCCTGTGGTGTGAATAGGTGAATGATCTCCTTTCGCTGGTGGCCGAGCTTAGGGAGGAAGCTGAAAGACTAAGGAGTATTAGGGAAAGTGAAAGGGAAATAAATTGGTGGAGCTCTGCCCTCCCATCCTTGAGGGAGGCCCACCAGGAGTCGAAGACTCCCAAACCTCCCACTGTCAGGCAAAAGGTGGACACTTGGTCAATGAAGAAGAATGGAAATGGGTCTCTGTTCGGGGAGGCCATAATAAAAATTCC
>VZTT01004346.1:0-24937 GCA_013400855.1 Buphagus erythrorhynchus
GAAACAACAACAAAAAAAGAAGGTAGAAATAATAATTTCCCTCAGTGTCATGCATGTAAAAATACCAAACTCCACAGCTGAGATGTTTTTGGTGCTCACACAGATATACAGAGTCAGTTCTGGGGATAGAAAATGAGGATGTTCCAGTTGCCAGTGTAGATACATTCCCTGCAACTCAGCTTCTGCTCTCCCTGGGAAGCACCAGGACATTACCCATCTTTGGCCAGAGGTGGTGACTGAGCAAAGCAGCTGGAGCCCTCGTTCTCCCTGAGGGTCAGAGGAAGCGTTTCCAGAGCCCAGGGTCTCTGCAGGTGTGGCACAGCAGCTCTGCTCCCAGGTCCTGCTGCTGCCACGAGCTGTGCTTTAAAACCAGCTGAGCCTCCCACATGGCAGCATGATTTACTAAACCACTAAGATATTGGGTCAGCCTTGTAAATCATTTTAATTATTTCACTAAACAGGTTGTGGAAATAGATCAATTGAAAATATGGCATTTAGGCTTACAGTGCTGTGCATTCATTATGGGAAAGAAATTATATTAACTGATTTAGGAGCTAATAATAACTGAAAATAACAATTTAATGGAAGCCTTCCAATCCTGCACTTTCAAAGCAGGAAACAGCTATACACAGTCTACTCATTTTAATCTCAGTCAAGTATACAGAACAATCTTTTGACTCTCAGAGAAATGTCAGTCAAGTACAAGTACTTGCAGACTTTCAGCATCCCATAAATTACATTATAATAAAACCAAAACAAAGAAACTGTCAACAACCATTTTTACATACTGGCAGGGTCACACGAACCTGACACATGAAAAATAAGAAAATATATTGCAATCTAGCAAAGTGAAAGAATTGCACAGTAGGAGCTGTTTTCCTCCTGCAGTTTGTATTTCTGTGAGACCGTGCTGCAGAGCTTGAAGGATACTTCTCTCTCTAAGATATTGGGGTTTTATCTCAAACATCTGAATAGTAAATATATGCTATATTTCTGTGAATATACACTATATATGTGATTTATATATGCAAGGAGACAGGCAGGAAAACAAACCAGAAAAACCTAATCTCACCTGTGCAGCAAAAGCCAGGTCTCACCATTTAGTAGTTGGGGTCAGCATTGCTCTGTTACAATTATTTTACTGTAGCTGAACTTAATTTGGTATGCTGTGTCCTGGTTTTCTTAATGCATGCATGACAGTCACCTGTGCTGTTATATATTTCCCCCTGAAATAAGCTGTACATTGTGACTAATGCCTTATTGGCCGTCGAGTAACTGCTGAACCCAGCAGCAGGACTGTGGGCAAAATTGGAGCTGCAATCAGATAGAGCCCCTGTGTCAGGCTGGTTCGGGAGCCTGCAGCCTCCTGATAGGCAGCTGTCACACCAGCAATCTCCACTCTGCTTTGCAGGCACAGTTAAGCTTTTCTTTAAGCCCTCAGGCTAGATAGCTTTGGAATTATGCCCTTCATCACACCCCAATTAGCTAGGGATGCATGACAAAACCCGTTATCAGTTCGTTTAGGTGAGAAAACACCTTATTTTGCTTCTTGGTTCAGCACGTGAAGAAAAAAAACACACTTTCCTTTTTTTTCCCCACCGAGAAAATCTTGTTTTAGAGCAGAGTGAAACTTCGAGCTGTGTCAAATCATGCTGTTCCTGCTTATTTACCTGTGTCCTTGAGCTCCACCCGGCTGTTTTGGGAATGCTAAGTGTTGCTGAAATAGAGATGAATGGCTTCAGCGTGGCCGCAGGCGTTGCTGAGTGCATTCCCCGTGCAGGCTATGCAGCAGGTGTGTCCCTGGTCCTGAGCCCCCAGAGCAGGTCACATTGTTTCCCCGGTCAATGTCCCCAAGGCTCCCCCCACTGCCTTGTCCCCTCACCATTTTGCAGCTGCACTGCCGGCTGTAAACAGCAAACTGGATGGATGTTTGTCCCAAGCCCAGGAAATGCCAGCAGCAACAGATGAGCACTGAATGAAGGGAAAGGTGCTGGGAGAACACATGGCATTTTCATGGTCCTGAACGTGAGCAGGGCTTTCTCTGCTGCTGCTGTGCTCCAAAAAACCTGCTGTGGCAAGGCTGGAATTAGCCGGGGTAATGAGTCTAAACTGGGTTGACTTTTCCATACACATTTACAAGCAGGTTGACAAACACTTTCTGAACCCAGCAAAGCTCCTCACATTTGCTTTTGAGATGGTTTTCTTTAGTGAAACGCTTTAGTCTAGTATAAGTAGTATAAGACCTCTTTGGTCATGAAATAATTAACTCAGGTTCATAAAGGCAGTTTACGTTCTTAAAAAATATTGCAAAAAGTTCAACTACTCGCATTTGACACTGTGGCAAGCTGGATTTAGTTCCTTTTTTCAGTCTTGTTATAAAGTCACATTACAGCTCCCATTCTGACAGGAGCCCGGTGTGGTTGCTGACTGCTCTGTGCTGGGACTGGAGCCCCCCACCCCGAGGGCAGAGCCCACCTTTTGTCTGTACCTAGTGCTGGGGAGCTGCAAGGGGGCCACACCACAGACTACTCCAGGACTGAAGCACTAATAGGTACTCAGTTTTGGTCTTCCTGTCTTGTCAAACCCTGCTTGCTTCTCTGGAGACTGAAATGCCAGGGCTATTAATTATTAAAGGATGTCCTAAGGAGTCTGGCTGCTGGTTCTTGGATAGCCTGGGTACAAAGTCATTATCAGTGACTTAACCATAAACGGATGTTCATTCTAACCAGGATTGCAATTAGCACCTTGCTGTGCATTTAACTAACTTGAGTTTTCATACCACTATACTATAAAAGTTGAAATTATATCCAGGCACTCTGTAAATAGATTACACTATTATCATTATTTGTAGCACTGAATGATTGTACTTATACTGTCTTGCACTGAATTAGCATAAATGAATAACAAACACGAGTGTATTTGGTAAAGACCATAAAAACTGATGTTTCCATAATCAAACTGTAAATTTTCACTGTCTCATTTGATTTTGCTGCCTTTAGCTTCTCTTGTGCACTTTCTCAAGTGCTGCATTCCCCTCGGGGTACCAGGTATCACTGACAGACATGGTTCAGCCTTGATCATCACTCAGTACAGTTATTCCCTGGCCTGACTTGGATTTAGATGTGCACACTGTGTCTTTGTCTGAAGGTTTATCAACATGCCCAAGCAAGTGCAGCTCTGGAGCTCATGCACTGCTTGGCTCAGTCAGAGTGAGACACAGTGGGTAGGCACTGCTGGCTTCCCAGGGCACTGTAAATTCAGTATGGCACTGGGGGGTGTTTCAGCAGCATCCTAGTTCCTGCCACACACACAGGATGACTTTCTCTAGGGAAAACAGGCTTTTAAATCTTGAGGCACTTAAGGGTCCCTTCAGGAAGTGATGGGTGGCTTTTCCTTGTGCTCCCACTGTCCCTGCCTGCTCAGAGCAGTGGGAGCACAGTGGCTTTCCTGCCAGCCCAGAGAGTGTGGGGCTGAGCTGTGCCCTGGGACACTGGGCAGGAGCTTTCCTGCCAGCCCAGAGATGTGGGGCTGAGCTGTGCCCTGGGACACTGGGCAGGGGCGTTCCTCAGCTGCACTGGCCATGGCTCTGGTGGCCTGGTAATACAGCCCCTGCCATCCTGCTTTCAGTGCTTTGCAGGGATCCCAGAAAAGACAAATTAAGAGTCCTCACCATCATGCTGGTGATGCTCCTCAGGCTCCAGAGAACTGACTCTCAGATTCTCAGGGCACAGACTAACCCCAGCCCAGGGCTGCCTGATGCCAGGAGAGGGCACATTAATTCCCAAGGGGGGATTTAGTTCTCACATCCTTGGCTAAGATCTGGCCAAGCTGCTCCTCTCTGGGTCACAGCCACCACCACATTGCTCTCCTGAGAGAAGGATGAGGCAAAGCCAAGAGGGTGTCAGTCCTGGCACTGACTTTCCTCACACCCAGCCTAAGAGCACAGACACTCTCCCTGTGGGGCTGGTGACACATTTGTAAAACTGCAAAGACAGTTGGTTAATGACATACTGACAGATATCCATCACTTGGATCAACTCTGACAACTCTGGAAGCACTGAAATATAACAGTCCAGAACAGTAAATAAATAAATTATGGCATAGGCATTAAAAAGAGGCTCTGCCATAGGAATTTAGACTTAAATCTTATATTTAACGTAGGCTGTTAATACAAGCAGACTCTGTTAAAAAAAAGAAGAAATTAAAACCTGTTATAAAAACACAACACTTGGAAATCAGAAATATGCTACTAATTTTTGCCAAACAGTTGACTTTGACTGCCAGCCTAAATATCAACACCTGCCTAGGTACTATGTTGATCACCCTAAAATCCACAATGAGTCACAATACTCACTGGATTGTCAGAGCGACTTCAAAGCCTGAAAAATATTTTAGTAATGAAGAATTCTTATTTTAGTTTATTAAAAGATTAAAAGATTTCCAAGCAAAATTACAAGAAAATAAAAAAAATAAGAGCCCATTTTTGTTGTTATCTTATTTTTTTCATCCTGTATAATACTCCCTAAGACTTAACCTGTTGCTTCCTATTTCAAGGATAATACTAACACAGAAATGAATGAAAGTTTTTGAAAGATGTGGTCATGAAATAGAAAAAAAGTAACACCCCCTTTCCCATCTTCCCCAGAGTAAATCCCAAAAATTTCCTGTTAAAATAATATAATCTTCAATTGAACTGTAAACATTTTTGAATTATTTATGAAGATCTTGGTAATTTAGTTTGTATTCCACTACAGATGATTTTCCATATGAGATTTAAGAAACACTTCAATAATAACAGGAAAGGAAATCTATACGCAACAAATAGGGAAATCCATTAACTAACTCTACATCACAGTCCTCTTCGATTCAACTCTTAATGTAACTGTGTTTTACTTGGAATGTCCATAATTGCTATAACTGGAAGGTGGGCAGTCACCAGAGGAGAAACAGATTTCAGTCCACTCATTGCCATTAGCATGGATCCTTAAAAAACCCCACCGTGTTCAGTGCTAAATGTTGAATTGTCTTTGTTATAGATTTGAAGCACTTATTTTCCCTGACTGGCTTAATTTATAATATTATCCATCTCTACTCAGCAGAGGTTGCTGGGTTTTATAAACATGGTCTAAACCCAGCAACAACCTCCCCTCTCGCCCTTCCTCCCTCCTCCCCATCCCTGTCGCACCCAGCTGCTGCTGTGCTGGGGCAGGACAGGCTGATGCAGGGGGTCCTTATGGCCTGCCTTGCTGGGATTCTTCAAGCCTTCCTCTTGTTCCCGTTGTTTCAAGACCTGTTAATTTTCCTGTGGAATAATTGTAGCTGCTCCTGCATGAACAAAACCCAAACCTGGTACCCGTGTGCCCACAGCAAAGCCCCCATTGCAGCACAGGATCTGCAGCACTGCACAGAAACACCCCAAAAGCCCAGAAACAGCAGAAAATAAAGAATCCCCCATCTTTACTCTGCTGTAAGTGGATGTTTTACCATTCAAACCCATTAGTAGCAGTAATTTGCCCATGTTGGTATTTCAGTGCTCTCCCAAGGCTTGCAGCACTGGTTTTCCCTGCCCTGCAGGCACAGAGCTCTGGGGTGATGCAGGTGGTGCCCCACAGGCACAGAGCTCAGGGGCTGCAGGGGCAGAGCGGAATAAAAGAGCCCTCCCCCTGCCCAGTGACACCAGCCAGACTTGCTCGCTGTGCATTAATATTCTCACAACAACCCCCCTCCAATCAGTCTTTGCTAAAAGCATTAATTAAGACTTTAACATTTCTGATCCCATCAATTTTCTGTTCTCTTCTTATTAAATAGATGTACTAGGGGAGTTTGAATAACAACTGCCCGAAGTTTGGGGATAATGAATAAATGAACTTTGCCAGCCTCTGGCTAAGCATGAAATTTGCTGTGGAGTAACAAATGCAACAAAGGCAGCTCATACATTAACCAACCTAGTTTTGACACACAAGTTTGGGAGCACATTATTTACTTGCTTACTAATTCTAGGCAAGACTAGGCTCCAAAATATTTTATTCAGGAAATGACAAATGACATGTTCAGACGGTCTTTTGCCCTCTCCATCACAGTGTGAAGCTGCTCACTCACCAATCTTCCCTTCAGTGGGTCTGGCCCTTTTGCCACGCACAGCGAGGCTCTCAGCACTGCAGGCTCCATTTTCCTCGGGAATTTTGCCAGAAAAAGAGCACACCACAAACTGGGTAATTTTGTTTTTTACTCGCTAGGTTTTGGCACTTTGAAGGTCACTGTGTGCTATCAAACTACTTTTTGTTCCATGTATTTTTACATGTGCATGGCTGTAGCACCAGCTCTGTTACACTGCTGTAAATCCATTGGTTTTTGTGGAAATCCATTAACTCGCAGTGAATTTATGGCAGTATAACTGTGAGCGAGCTGCAGCTGATGGCGCAGACTGGAAATATTACAAGGAAAAGTGCAAAGTTCTATTGATTTTCTCTCAGGAAAAATGCGTGTTTCCTTATGATTATATTACAGATGACTCAGCTCTGGCCCCCAGGAGCCATCCCTCATGTTTCCCTGCTCGCTGGCTGTGCAGGAGCCTGTGCTGTCCCCAGTGCCCCCCCAGGCACCACCTGCCCAACCTGCGGTGCTGGGGACTCTGTGCCTGGCTCTGTGTGCCCCTGCAGGAGCCACACCACCCTCCCTGGGCTCTGCAGAACTGCCACTTACTCCTAATCGATTCTGACAGCAGACACCACGAGGAATGCTGGAATTTATGAAAGAGCAAGATTTGCCACTAGCCTCTGTCCATTAAGGGTACGGCAAAACCTCACTTTGCTCTTTGTAAATATAATCAGCAGGAGAGAGGCAGTTGCCCTTTTCAGAAGAAAGAGCACTCTCAAAGGACAGATGTTTTAGCAAAAATTCTCAACACACTCACAAGCAATAAAGCTCCAAATTCTTTACATTCTTTCTTCAAAGTGTCTCTCATTCCTTTAAGTGCTTTTTAAAGACTAAACACTGTACTGAAAGCTGCAGTGTCCTCTTTAGCCACTTATTTTCCCTGCACTACAGGAATATGGGGCCAATTATAGGCTGTGTATTTTGTGAAAAGAAAAAAAAACGAGCTGGCCTGAATGTGGAAACAATGGTCCCAAAACCTGAAGGACTCATTTTGCACATTTTTAAAGGCAGACATACAGTGAAGGCAAAGGTAAAGGTAAAGCAAGGCAATCTCACTTGTTGAAGTTATCCTGTGTGCTGGGAATGAGCTCTCTCTGCCTGGGTACAGGTCTTCACTGGAAAGCAAAGATGCCTGTTGCTCTTGCTAGAAGAGATTTTTCATCAAATCCACAGGTTATTGTTTAGTATTTCTGAGGTTTTATGGTGAATTGGAATATAAGAATTGTTATTCCTACTGTGGCACACTTAATTCTGATCTCGGAAAGGATAAAAACGTTACTTTTAGTTGTAGATTTAATATTTTTTCACCTTTAATGTGATTAAAGCCTAAAAGACCTTGGTAATTCTACTCCTGTCATTGCACACAAAACCTGCTGCCACATCCCTTTGCAGGTAACAGGCTACAAAAGGAAGGGAAGGACAAACTCAAGATGATTGATATATTTCCTCCAAACCACACAGTCTGTAATTCAAGAGACTATGCACTCTGTAAGTGATGGAACAAAAGTATCAGAGCAAAGCAGATACCTGTTTACTTGCACACCAGCTGGGGTAGGGCTGAAGTTGAAATAGAAGCATAACTACTCTTAGACATGCTTCACTGCTTCAAGCCTCTGCTATTTATTTAGATCAATTTAGGCAGATTTTCTTCTTCCTCTTGTGGAAAAATTTTAGTTCTCTCCCTTAGAAGGAAGCTGAGGCTCTGAGAAATATTCTCTGCCCTTGAGAAAACAGCAGCAGTGATGAAGAGCTGGCCAGAGGACCCCCAGTCCAAACACAGGCAGGTTTCACTCGGTGACCAGCCCTTGGTGGAAGGGTTAGAACTCTCCTGGCACTGCAGGCTCCATGCACACCTCTGCTGGGGTAGCTGCCCTTGAGCAAATTCCCAGACAGGAATGCTGGTATTTGTTTAGACATGGTCCAACATGCAAATCTTTTATTCACCTATCTTTTCCTTCCAGGTTTGTGTGCACACAGAAGCCAAGGGCTGTGTTCTTCAGTGTCTCATGCTCTGATGCACTTCCAGGCTCACAATGACCACCTCCTCTGAGCTCTTCCAAAGAGCAGTTCAGCTTTTTGTGGGAGGATTATGGATTGTTCCCCAATCCTACAGCTGGCAGTAAAGGGATGAACATTACTGTGAAGACTTTATCCCCTTTGGATCCCCATGGTGAGTTTGCCCCAGTGCAAGAGGCTTTTACTCCCACAGTGTAGTACATGTACCAAACACAGATCTGCTTGGTCTCAAAGCCAGTGAGTGCAGGTGGCACAAATCCCTGGCTGTCACTGGCAGTCCTAGAAAAAGGAAATCCTGACCAGGTGAGAAAACAACAATCCCTTCCTGCCCTCCTTCTAGAACAGGACTCGGGTACGAGGTGAGGCAGTGGCACGTCCTGTGTTTGCTCTGCAGCTCCTGCAGGCACAGTCCTGCTGCCACTGCAGCTGTCACTCTGCCTTTCCCACAAGGAAGCTCCTTTCTAAATGCCACACAAATGGCAGGATAAGAGTCGTAGTCAGGCATAGGAAATTTCAAGGTACTTCACTAAATTCAGCTAATGAAGGTCACGTTTCTTTACCAAGTCATCTTATTGGCTCACTTGAAAAACAAGCATTTTGCAACAGAAAAATAACTACTCTATTTACTGTAAAAAACTTATTTAGAGAAAGCTCACCTGGATAAGAAAAGTGACACAATTATGCATTTTTAAAAATCTGAACATATTTTAAACAAATCTTGGAATTAAGGAACACAACATTCCAGGATCATTTATTTTGATTTTCCACTGCTTGATTCACCCTTTTTCAGAGAGGCCTCAGGCAAATCAAAGCAATTTACAGTGAATGCCACACACTGTCCCCCTGTCCATCTACCAGTTCTTGCCCTGACTGCCCAGAGATCACTGGTGGCACCAAGGAAAAGGCAGCTGCAGGCTGGGACTGGCAGCCTGCACGTTCTGCTCTGGGCTTTGGCATCAGGCAAGGGTGTCTGAAAAAGAACTGATTTCAATTTTATTTTGTTTGTACTGCATCTTTCCTGAAGTCTCTGTGCTGTGACAAGGTAGGGAAAGCACACAGCCATCAAGTCTTCTCAGGGACATTCAGGACACAGGGAAAGCACACACATCTGTAAAAACTTTATTTCAAAATCTTTTTATTCAACTGTTATTCAGCAATATACAATACAGTTTATAAACAAATGTCTTACCTTGTTTCCAATCTTCATTTAAAAATAAATATTATTGACAGTGAATATTAATTATGGTAAGATGTACCTTTTTAATGTCTCCAAAAGAAATAATTTAATTAAAAAAGAAAAAGGAAATTAAAAAACCCTAAACACAATAATCTACTAAAAATATTTCCTTTCTTAGGAAGGGTTTGACCCAACATCTTTACATATTGTCATAAAGATAACTGCTCAACAGTTCGTGCAAAATGAAGAGTCAGAGGAAAGGTTTAGAAAAGAAAAAATATTACATTAAAATAGAGAAATCATAAGTGCCATGCACAGAGCAGGGCTTTACACCATAGAATCTGGAAACTAGATGCATTATTCTATGTGGTTTACTTTTCTGTGGCATCCCCAAAAATATGTTTTTCCCCCCATGTAGAATTTATCATGCTTCTTTCAGTCTCTTTCTGTCCATCTTTAAAACGGTAGGGATGTCTTTGTCAGGGGTTTTGTTTGTTATTAAATAGGTTCCTTTCTGTTTGGCTGAGGAGGAGTGGAGGGAGCAGTCCGTCAGTGGTTTACTAATAAATGTACAAGCTTATGCAGTATTAACAGGGACATGTATAGGAGTGGGTCTGTAGCATAAATAGGTCCTGTACCTAGAAAAGAAAGAGACAAGGGAGAGAAGGAGATTTGATTTTTTATCTTTTCCAATATAGAAGATTAAATGCAGAAGAGAAATATAGAAAGATTCATTTTTATCACTTCAGTGCCAGGGGTCAGAAGCTTAATTTTAATAGTAAAACAGCATCCTCAAGCTATCCAACTCAAATAGCTTTTTCCTCCCCCTCCCAAATCTGACTCCACTTAGGTCATTTCATTATGTGTTACTAATGGTATGCCTAAACTTGGCTTCAGCCAAGTTACCAGCAATTGAGATTTCTATAAATACACCATAATCTGGTATATAGTTTCTTGAGAAATGACAGGTATCAACCACCCATTACTTTAAAGGGAAATGACAAATGCTGCATCTGTACTTCTTGATTAACAGGACATGAACCCATTTCATTTGGAATGGGAACAGCAAGCCCTTGACATCTTCTTTACCTTTTATAGGAAAGAGCAGAATTTCAAATTAAAAATGTGCTCAGGAGCTATAGAAAAACAGAGGTCGGGTGTGGAACACATCTGTTCCCGTCAGTGTGTCCCAAGGAGAGTGATGAGCTAACTCACGGGGCAGGACACAGCTCTCCCTGGGCAGGACACTGAGGCAAGAGCTCACAGCAAGGAGTGGCAGCCACGTCCATGCTGCAGCTGCCCAGGCTGTCCCTGCCTCACATCCATTCACACCCAGATACTCCCTCAGCTTTTTTCTTTTCTACACAGGTGTGCTGAAAAGATACAGAAAGGTTTTTGCTGTGTGCACCGTGGTGTGGCCCCTCTCCCTGGCATGGGAGGGCCAAGGTCTCTTGGCCACGCTCAGCCAAGAGAGCAGGACACAGGCACAAGGCTCTGGCTGTGCCACCTCTGCAGTGTCACTGCTGTGCTGCCAGCAGAGGCACAGGCAGAGGCAGAGGCAGAGGCAGAGGCAGAGGCAAAGGCAGGGGCAGAGGCAAAGGCAGGGGCAGAGGCAGAGGCAGAGGTAAAGGCAGAGGCAGAGGCAGAGGCAAAGGCAGAAGCAGAGGCAGAGGCAGAAGCAGAGGCAGAGGCAGAGGCAAAGGCAGAGCAGCCCTGCTGTCCCGTGCAGCCACACCACTGCAGGGCAGGACACGGGTGCCTGGTGCTCCCTGAGCCCAGCTCAGCCCATGCAGACAAGGCCAGGCTGGGCCACTGCAGCTGCCTGGGCCCAAATGTCCCCAGGGACACCTTCCTGAGCCATGAGAGGGCCAGCGTGTGCAGCTGTCACCAGCTCTGTCACCACCTGTCACCAGCACAGGACAGATGTGATGGATGTGGGACATTGCCACACAAAAGCAGGAGTCTAGGGGGAATTAGCCCTGCAGCTGAAGTGCAGAGGGGCACCTAGGGAGAGACCTCTCTGCTGAACACCCAACCTACAGGAGTAATCAATGCTCAAAACACTGACTGCCACCCGGACTGTGAGAGACAATTTGCAAAGCATGAAAACTTTAAAAATAAGTTTTCTGTGTTCAGTATCTCTGGAAAGGTAATCAGGGCACTTCTGTTTAGCAAACTCACTTCAGGCACTGTAATGTGAATACTTCAGTCTTGGTCTCTGGGACATGTGAGTGTCTCCTAGCTGTGGCATGATCAAAGGAAATGCCTCAAACAGTGCCTGAGCAAAGCACAGCTCTTGGGCTTGCTGCTCCAGCTGCCTTGCAATCTCCATACACCTCACCAGCAATGCTGGAGTATGATTACCCAGCATCAAAAATAGTGCATAGCAATGTGGTGTGCAATTGAGGAACTCAAGAAATGTCCCCACAGTGCTATCTCACAGACGCCCAGACTGTGTGGTGATTACTTAGTTATTAAGGTTTTAATTAAATCCCTGCATGCACAAACACGTGCTAAAGACTGCTAAGCAACAGCAAGGTATTAAGATGAATACAGGATTTTTGTTTTGAAAGTTGAAAAAGCATTAACAAACACAATTTACTGCAGCAGCTAAAGGAGTTAGTTGCAACTCATTGCAAAAAGACACTAAAAGTGTGTGCAGGGAAGTCCTCTCTTAGGGGACATGGCACAGCTGCAGGAAGGCCAGCCCAGGAAAGTCCCCACATGCTGTCACTGTCCCCTGAGCCTGGGGAGGGCAGGGGCAGCCCGGCACCAGCCAACACTCCTGGCAGCTGCACACAGCTCAGTGGTGCCAAATTTGTGCCAATTCCCCACCTGCCCAGCACTGCAGGGAAGAGCTGGCCTGAGATATTTATTATGCTCAAACCTGAGTGTGTTGTAAGCCCATTTTTCCCTGCTAGGGCTGAACTTGTTCTTCCAATGAACAGGACTCGAGTCTGAGATGCTGCCAGTTACTCAGACAGCAAGATGTGCTTTTGTGAGGGGGAATTCCCCTGGAAACACTGAGAAACTCAACCTGGAGAAATGGGCTCTTGAAGCTCAAGTGCTCTTACAACCGTGGTGCTGAAGGACTGCCAGGAACACCAGCTTAGGATCACTTCTGCTTTGAAGGGAAAGCAATATTAGTCACAACTCCTTGCAGCACCTGCTTGCTTGCTTACCAAAATCATTCCTATGTTGGTTTTACCTTCATGTACTAGTTTTAGACTAAATTTCAATGCAAAACTGTGAATTCAAGAGTCCAAATTTTGTCTTTTCCTTCTGTAGAAACTACTGGTTTTTGACCTATATTCTCCATCTTCTCTGATGGCAGAATGTGAATTCAGACTGTTAATAGAATCTCAGCAGTTAAATGAAACATATTTTTAAAAAATTATTTGAAAGCAATTATTCTTATTGAACACCACATACAAGCTTCTTTTTTCATACTGATTCGGTGTTGTTCTGCTCTAAGACTTCAGGCAGTATTGGACACACAGAACTTCAGAATTCTCCTTCCTCTAAATATAAGCAGACCAGAAAAATAATTTCCAGTATTTTCTCCCTGATAAGTTAACCTGAATCATTGATTATAAACAAACTGAATTTAGTGTCCTGAATTCTGCTGTTACTGCAGTAGTGGCAGTCTTGACTTTAATTAATAAATTGCTACATCTGTAGATGTAAACAAAATGTGAGCTTGAGCATGAGGATCTGGACACGTGATTGACCCAGGTATGGGAACAGAGGGTTCTTATCCAGACACCCTAAATCAGGAGTACACAGTTACTTGCAAACTACAGACGCTTGCGAGAAAACATTTCACTGATATTTTGAATATTGCAAGCTTATTTATCACTACACGGACTTACAACTTTGCTTTTAAAATATTTATATGCTCATGGCCAAAAGGGAAAGTCTACCACCATGCAGAACAAGAACAAATTGTTCTCTTTGTGTATGGTGAATTGCTCTCTGGCATCACTCATCCTTCTTTGCGATTTATGACATAATAGTGTTTTACTGCAATTTTCTATTTAATAATTTTTTTAATGCCAGAATTAATCACAGTTTGACTTAAAACAGTTCAATTGAAAACAAACATTAATTAACCAAGTGACTTGTGACATCCAGAAAAAATGGGATGATTCTTTTACAAGTTATATTTAACCAATGGTCAAAATCCACAGTTCCCAGCAGTCACCTATTTTTCTTACTACAAAGAATCTGAAATGCCTTTGATGTCTCTTTCTGAGATGGTGGTAAAATGCAGTGGCCCATATAATAAAAAGCTGAAAGACATCAGTAGCCTATTTTCCTTGAAAGATGAGATAACACCTAAAATCTGAGTGCCTGTTGATGATGGAGCTGGGGCTCTGGCTGGCAGCATCACGAGACATTTCTCTGCACTGCCTTTTATGCAGTGACCTGTTAGCCTTGGCCTATTTCCTTACAGAACAATGCCCAGTTAAAGCCCTCAAACCTGGCATCTCATTAAGAGGTGAGGGACCAAACTGACCATGTAGACTGATCTATTCTCTCAGTCCAGAAACTTTAGACTGTGCTTGATACATGTTCTTGTTCTGGTATCCATGGAAAAAAATGGAGTTTTACATGGATTGCTGGTCAAGGATCATTACAAGCAATAACCTCCTAGATAAAACAGATTCTCACTCACTGACATACATTTGGAGCATTTGCACTAAATTGAAGGGAATTTACCCAACTCCAGACCTAAGAGCTTCTTAGGAGTTTTTAATTGAAATTACAAAAGTCACTATACACTTACTGAACCAAAGAGATAATAAGCTACACCCCATTAGAATTATTCCACACTTGGAGACAAGATCTTATAAACTGTCTACACCCTTCACTCTTAAGTACTTCCAGCATAATCCACACACTGCATTTTTGCTTTTTACTATCTTTTTTTTGTACCTAGTGCCTTAAAATTCTGACTCCTCCCCAAGAGCTAATTCTCCAGCATGCTGTGCAGAAGTGCATGCAGAGCCTGTGCTGACTTTAGCAGACCCTCCCAGCTCAACCCTAGAGCACTGTGTTGAACAGGAGGTGGTGTTGCTCAAAGAAGTATTGGTATCACAGAAAAAAACACTGAACTATGGTGTCCCCATTTCTCCTGGCTTTTGGCTGGCTGTGCATCACCCTGTCCAGGCACAACCAGAAACAGCTCCTCAGCTGCCTTTAGGTGTAGCTAATTTCAGCAGTGGTGACTTCCCACATATTTATGAGCAACTGCATGGGATCTGCTCACCACTGAACCTGCCTAGAAGGCATGATGACAAAATTAGTTTTCTATCCACTACAGTTTTTATTTATGATTCTCTGAGTTTTGGAACAGCTTTCCATAACTCATCTCAAGAAAATGCCTCACAGAAGTCAGCATATGTTTTTATTTCTGCACAACCATGCAGGTAGAAGCTTGTGATTCTGCTTTGTTTCTTCATCCATGACATCAAGGTTTTTAAGGGCAGGAATAAATCTTCTCACACAGCCAGGTGAAACTATCAGCATTGCCCTTCACACCCTTCATGATCATGCCCACATTTCACTTTCCTTATCCACACCAGAGCCTCAAACTCTCCAGGAAGCTGAAAGCAATTTTATTGACCAGAAGACACTGACCAGAGTTTTGTAAAACACTGTCATCATTTTAGGTCTTCTCAAATACACCTGTGTTTCACTGTTTCTCTACCTTCTCTCTCAAGATATCCACTGCAATATTCAGGCCTATACTTAGAGGTGAATTGCCAAAACCCCACTTTACAAGAATAACCAAAAGCTTCCCCTGTCCTCACTTTGGAAACTCAACAGGTTTTAATATCTCAAATAAGATTCCATTTGCATTTGGAGTATTTAGCAGTCCTGAAATGAACGTGTTTTACTTGCCCACACCTGAATCCATTTACATGCTGGGCTAAACTCACCTGAAAACAATGAGGTGAGAACTTAAGGCTTGATAGCTGCATACAGGGCAGCACAGTGCACTTCCTGAATAGGTAGAAAAATAAATATGTGCATTTGAGAAAAAGCCAATTCCTTGTAGCAGCCTGGTCCTTAACTTTGACTGTTCTTGACGTGACAACTCAAAAAGCTCACCTAAGACAGAAAACTGGTGTTTTAGTAGTTTGGTGTTTTAGATTTTGGTGTTTTAGCATGGTAGCAGGAAGGCTACTGATTAGAAAACAAATAAATTGGATCGTGATGAGAGAGGGGTGTAGTCATGCAAGAAAATGATGCAGAAATAAAAGTTTGGTTCTGATAAGAAGCTAAGAGAAGAAAAATATTCTTTCTGCAGTATTGATTTTCTGAAATACTGCAGTGCTCTGCTGGAAGTCAGTGTGTGAGTGCCTGTGGGACAGGACAGACACAGGCATTGGCAGAGGAGTTTGGGATGTGTTTTTTAAGGCACCTGCAACTACTGAGGTGGATTTTGATCTCAACAGAGCTCATTTTAACTGAGACTCATTAAGGCCAAATTTTCCTTAAATTGTTAGTGCTGACAATCCCTGCCAAACATGCTCATGGTACACAGACCAGCCAAGTGCTCTGTTATCCTCTACAGAGGCTCTTCCCTCTCCTGGATCATAAGGACATCATTAGACACGAGGTACAGGATTAAATGGACAATTGATCTGAGCCATTCCACAGCTGCTGCAGGTCTGCAAGGCACAACACTTCTGTATTAACCACAGCTATCACAAACAGAGGAGTTGTTGAACTAGTGGATTTGATGAATGTAGGGAAATGCATATCTGCTATGGAACAAGAAAAACTTCTATCTTTATAAAGAAATACTTCTGTTTGTTAGGTTCCCAGAGAAATATGCAGTTTTATTTCCAAAAGACTGGCAAAAAACCATCTCCCACTAAAGTGACAAGAAATAGGGGTAACACAATATGGGAAATATTTTCCCTCAATATCCCCATTTCCCTTCTGTGGTAGCTAAAAGTGTACAGAACAATCAGCACTCTTACCAAAGCCTCCCTCTGCTTCTTAAAGCAGTACCTGTGCCTGTGAACACCTCTGTGCTGAGGGCAGGCAGTGTCCACAGACAGCCCAGCAGAGCAGCAGCTGAGCTGGGGGAGCCAGGCCCTTGAGGGGCTGCTCTTCTGCACTGGAGAGAGCCAAACAAACCACTCAACTACCCCAAAACTCCAGGATAAATTAAAGAGTAACTTCAAGACAACATCAGGAGTAATTTATAACAAACTCCAAAAGGAAACACTGCTCTAGACGGTGTCAATGGAGATAGAAATGCATCCTGAATGCTTAAACTGAGCAATTCATTCCATATAGGTTATACAGATTAAATACTTTCTATTGGTTTGCATTTCAATAAGCCAGTAACTTTCCTCTTTGAAGACCTGCAGCTGGTCTCTACTTTGTATTACCCTCACATAAACAGATTTCTGCTTTGGTATCGGTGAGATGATCTCTCCTTGCCAAACATCTTATTAAGACACTCAAATCATGCAACCATGAATTTGTTTTAATTTCCAGAATTTTCTGCAGTTCCATGATCTAAAACTAACTTAACAAAACCAAGAACCGTTAATTCATTCCTTGGAAGTTGAATAACGAGAGATACAAAATTCTTTGTAATGAAATTTGGTGGAAAATGAATTCTAGACTAAAATACAGAGAGAAATAAGCAACTTCATTAGTGGTAGTTCAGGTGGTAAATAAGCAGCCAGTCCTACACTTCCTTCTTCTATACTATTATGTGAGCAATTCCAGAGTAGATCCATCACAAGTAGCAAAAGCACAACTCTAACTGCCCAGATCACAAAGCAATGAAGAATACTGGGAGCTGGTTTCAGGCATATTCTCAGGTTTTTCATTATAAGTAGAAAGACTAAAAAGTCATATTGTAGAAAAGCAGGCAAGCTAGATATGGTCACACAATTCCATAGGCTGGAATTTTATTAAAAGACTGGCAATAAGAATCACAGTGGACTGAACCACAGGTTTCACATTCTGTAATTCTATAATTCTGAAATAAAGACGATGATGACATGTGGTTCTCACTTCACTGTTTTTAGAGTATTTCTGACTTGATCGGGATTAGGAGCAAGCTGCCAATGTAGTTGTAATTATCACTCCAATCAGAATTACTAAACTTAAGCACATGCAAGTGCAGATTAAGGATTTTTTTGAAAAATAACCCTATCCTGGCCATACTTAAAGAACAGAGGTAAGTGCATTAGCAGAATGAATGATGACACATGAAAAAATGGCTGTATTGAGAGCATGTGCCTGAAGAGAAAAGCAGACCCTGTGATTTCCATAAAGAAGGGATCACTTTTTTGCTGTAAACAAACAGCAGCATTTTGGAACTGACCCACAAATGCAGACCCTCCAAACATCTCCAATGACAGATATTTGCTAGATGTTAGTTAACTAAAGACTCTGCTATGCCCTAGATGTAAGGGAGGCCAATAAGGTAGAAGAATAAGGCAGAATAAGGTAGGAAGGGGTTATTTGATGAAACTGTGGACATGGGATATTCCTCAATACCCTCTGTACATGTGAACTCTCCAGCTCCTCAGCATGAGAGGGATTCAGATTAACAAGCCAATTTTAAAAATTATAAAGCGGCAAACTATTTCTAATGATGTCAGTTTGATGAATTTTACCCATAGAACCACAGAGTTGGTGAGGCTGGAAAAGAGCTCTAAGATCACCGAGTCCAGCCATGAGCTCAGCATCACTGCACTGTCTACCACTAACCCATGTCCTCAGGTGATGCATTCCCATGTCTCCTGGACACCTCCAGCAGCATGGTAGCAAAACATGTCCATGACAGACCAGGCTGTGCTCTGCCTGCTGTGGAAGCCAGCAGCCTCTCCCTGCCCAGCCAGGGATGCCTGCTCCCAGCCAGGGGCAGGGCAGAGCAGGTACTGTGGGAATGCCTGGGGTCCCTTCCTGTGTGAGCACAGCTCCCTGCTCCAGCCACACACAGCCTCCTGCTGGCTCACACAGACCCCTCTGCTGAGCACACTGCTGCTCTGCCAAACTGCTCTTCTTTCCAGATAATAAAATTGCCTCCCAGCTGATAACAGCCTAGCAATATAAAGTGCTCGGTTGTTAGCTGCTGTTGTGACAAATAATACCATTCTGCTGACAACCCCATTTTTTCCAATACAAACCTACTTGAACTGTTTATTATTGACATATGGGACTGCTCTACCATTATCTAATTTTAAAAAACACATAGTAAACAGCAATAGCAAGCCTGACAGCATTCTTACTGCCTTAGCAAAGTTAAATCAAAATCCAAAGCAACCTCCTTTTATTGCCAGCACAGTCCTGTCAGGCTCTCTTAAGTAAAAAAGAAACACCTACACAGGACTACTGTAAGATTCATTTCCTGGCAGAGGTTACTTTGTGTTTGCTGTCCAACTACAGCCCACACTACTAAAAGCCTTCTCAAAACCAGTACCAGTAAGGCTGGCTGGGCATTTCTTTGTGCCACGACTGCTGTTTTAAACTGTTAAGGACCTATATAAATCGACAACACAGTTCAAACATTAGTTTTATTGGGAGTGTGTAACAATTACTGCCTCTCATAAAAGATACAAAGTTAGCTGGTTCTGCAAACTAAGACTCCCCTTTGCAAATTATCTTTTGAAATAATGTATGAAGAACTAGCACTATATGTATATTCCTGCCCCAAATGTTGTTTGCTCATGCAAAAACACACGTGGGTGCACTGGGCCTTTCTTCATATAAATTTCTAATCTTCACTCACTAATAAATCAATCTTATATAGAAATCTAGACCAGTGTTAGGTACAGCTTCCACATGCATTAAAAAGACCTGGAATACTCTCTTCATTTGGTTTAGTAATATTTTTAGAAGATTTTTTTCATCATATAACTTAAAGATATCAAAGAAATTCAAATAATATTCAGATTTCTTCAAGGGCACTGAACAGGCTGGAGTAGAATAGGTTAGTACAGTTTTGTCTGTCCTCTGGGGAACAAGCCAGAACCGCTGAAAGGAGGTTACTCAAATAAATTGCATTTCCACAGTACAAAAACACCCAGGCACAGCTTGTTTCTGCCCTAGATAATGAGGTGACACAGTACAGCAGTTAGTGCTTTTGTCCAGTTCGAGAATTAATCCATATTACACAGACACAAAAGAAGATATTTGACCTCACTTGTCCCCAAAGCAGTCTAATTTGCCTAGATATTAAAGTGCTAGTGATGTGTATTTAATGAGAATTCTTTTTGCATGTTTATTATCCAGTGACATTTAGGAGGTCAGCCCGATAATTCAGTTATGGCCTCTGTCTTGCTACTTTATTTAATGTAAAGGAAAATGTGATGTGACCTAGGTTGCATTTAACTACAAGTAACAACAGAATTGAGCTCATACATGGTCTCATAAAAAGCACAGGGGAAGTGGAGTAGACAGACATTAGTGAGTGGGAAAGGCAGGGAGCCTGAGCTGAGCAGCCTCATAGACTTTCCTTTCTTGCTATTTCATGTAATGTTCATCTATCAAACATAAACGAGCTCCACAGGCTGTGTCTCAAACTAGCAGAGACTCATTCAAGCTCTGACAAAGCCTGGAGAGCCCTGAACTCAAACCCTTACCCAAAGTTTGTCCAAGCCCAACCACAGCTCCTCCAAACAGGGTCCCCCTAACCAGCACAGCTCTGCACACTCAGTAAAACACTGAGCTCCTTCCTGTGCTGTCTCTAAGCTGCAAAGACAGGTCTCTTGCTTCCTAGTGCCCAGCAGAGAGTGTCCCCCTGAGTGTCCCCATGAGAGTGTCCCCATGAGAGTGTCCCCATGGCCTCCTGCCTCAGGGTGGGCTGGCTGTGCTTGCCCTGCTGTGCTGAGCACCACGGGCACAGGGGCTGCAGGACTGGGACCTGCTGCTTTACCTTGGCCAAGCCAGGAGCAGAGCTCTGGGCTCACACATAAAAGGCTTTGAGGAGGGGAGGGACAGGCATGGAGTGAAGGTTTATGTTCTTCATTGCAATGACCACTTCATCTGTGCATAACACATGAGCCTGTGTCCCTCCTAGAGCTTCTTGTTTCACACTCCCATCTTTGTTTATTTTATGTAAAGCTCTCACTTCTGAGCTTTGAGGCTAGAGATCAAACAAATAAAAGGGAGTTTGAAAGCTGCAATGTCTGATCTACATTCTGCTCAGAAGTTAAACTAAAAATTGCCCTCAAGCCAATACACAAGACACTCATTTTGGAGACCATTTGGTAGGATATAATACAGTCAATTTCCCTCCCAGGAGGTCAGGATGAAGATTCTTGTTTATTACTTCACCATCAGATGACAAAGTTAGTCTCACGACTATGGCAGTGGACTTAAATTTAGAAGATCTGAAACTAAGTTTTCATATTTAATTTCACAGCCGTCATACAACTCAACAAAGTCAGTTATTGTTCTTGTGTCATTTATCTGTCTCAAACACTTGGATTACAAACTTTCAGAGACAGAGATACCGTGTGTTTCACTCAGTGATGCTCCTGCATCCCCCCTACTCTACCCAGTAAAAACCAGGAGCACTTCCAAACAGAAACAACTCTGCACACTTTCATTTGCTCACCTCAATTTTTTCCTACAGTGTAAGATTCCATTTGTTTACAAGCATTTAAACTAAAAGCTCAATATTATTTCATTTAGAACCACATGGACGACTGCTTCTCTGATAGTGTTAAAAATGGTCTCCCCAGCAGATCTTCGTCTCCTCACAGCCCAAATCCCATTTTCTAGGTTTCCACTTCAGTTCACTTTGCTGGCAGACAAGCAGTAACCTTTCTGACTCATGAGGCCATAGCACCAAATTTTTATATGGTTGTTCAAACATTGCAGATAAAATTCTGTTTAAGTAGCTAATATTTGTGGCATAGTGGTAAATTTTTCAGTTATATGGATCTCTTGCCTTATATACCATAATGCTGACACAAACTTGAGCCAAATATCATTTCTGATGGTGTCCAAAACAATGGATTTTCTATTTATACCTGGTTTGTCAGATGAGACTCTCTGTCCTTTATATAATCTCAGTAACAGACAAATTTATCCTAATAAATTAATGTTTCAGTTCACTTAGAAGATGTAAAGAATCACACTTTTCCATGGTGCATGACTGGGGCAGCAGTTGAAGTCAACAAGAGCCCTGGAGGCACATGCCAATGTAGCATTTGATCTATAATCAAGTTTATTGGAATTCAAGTACATAGAGACCGTCTCTTACTATACTGAACATATTGGGAAGATTTCTATTGCAAGGAAAATAGGATTAGAGGCCAATTCATGCAGGACACTCCAGCTAGGGCCATGCTCTTAGGCAGAGCTCTCCAGTGTCTTAAATGAGGGTGTTTCTTAATCGCTGATAGCAAATCCATTATTCGACCACATTTCTGCTTTTATACAGAGCAAATATCCCTGTGTACAGTGAAAAGACTTAGAAATGCTAAATACTTTAAATGTTTTAGACTATTCAATTATTACACACAGATTTGGTGCAAGCACACATCTGTATTACAGAGTCCAAAATAGAATAATGAAGCGTATGCATTACGCTGCTATGCAGATATAACTCACACAGCAACACAAGGTTAGGTCCTGCAGTCTCAAACACCACGTGAACAAAGATTTAGTTGAATTTGTTGGCCCTAATGTGTGGAAAAACAGTTATGACACTGCCTCGGATGGGTGCACTTGAAACAGGGCTTCTAGTTCCCAGAAATAAATAAAAGGTAAAAAACCCCATTTCCTATAAAGCAAATGCATTCTTTAT
Organism: Buphagus erythrorhynchus; assembly: GCA_013400855.1. NCBI lineage: Eukaryota > Metazoa > Chordata > Aves > Passeriformes > Sturnidae > Buphagus > Buphagus erythrorhynchus. The sequence goes on from VZTT01004346.1 coordinate 22,149, forward strand.
GGGTAACAATAATTACTGTACCTGATGTAGCTCTAAAGAACACCACTTTAACATACGAATGGGAAATTCAGAAGGTCTAAGATGTCATTTTATTTTAGGACATTTTGAAGGAAGTTTAGTGCTTATCCAAGCTGACTGGCAGCACTGGAGACGCCAGTCTTCCCTTTCCTCACAGAAGCAGGTGATACTCCTGCAAGCCCTCATCACACTGACTGACATGTCAGTGTTTTATCCAGGTCCCTATGCAACATTCATGTCTAGGGAAGACTTCTTGCCTCTACACCAAACCGTCTCTCTGCTTCAGATCAAATCCCTGGCCCAGACAGTCTTTCTAAAATACCCAGGAGATGGGGACTGGGACAACAGCAATCTGCTTCACAGAAGCAACCAAAGAGACATCTCGTGGTAACAAGACTCAGACAGTTCTGGTCCAGAAGGCACCCAAATCAGGAATTTCTGAGGGTGAAGTCCCTCAGCTGTAAATCTCCTAAACCATGCTGTGATTGATGTTCTATTGATTCCTAATTACAGGCAGCTCCAAACTGCCATAGGTACAGAAATTACAACAAACCAGGGAGAAGCCTGTTATTCAGGGAGGTCTTGATTCAAGCAGAGTAAAAAGGCATTAATTTCTAAAAGAGGACCATACCAAAATACACGATGGGGACAAAAGCAGGTGCTGGTTTACACCTTATTAAGTCAGTACAGGAACAGGAACAGTCTGACTTGGCTTTCTCCAGCACTGGAGCTGCCACGGAGTGGCACTGTTCACAGAGACCAATGTGCCCAGCAGGGAGCTCACAGCACCAGATTTTGGTTTAGCCAGTTTTGTAGCTCTCAGCATCAGTCTCCACCTGGAGACCCCCACTAGATATTTTTCTGTATTCTGCTTCCTTTTTCACCGATTTGAATCATTCCATTACCTCCACTGCTGGCCACAACGCTAACAGTTTATTTTCAGAATTTAATGCAGCCTAGAAATGATGCAGAAGTGCCATATCCCAAAGCACAGACATGTAAAAAATTGGGACAGACAGCAGTTTAGCTGATCTGGGCAGGAGGTCTTGCCCTAACAGGCATATGTGACATGCTGTCTTGGCGGCACACGCTTGCATCCATCTGTTGACGTGGAACTGAGCCTACTGCACTTCCACCGTCCTGGTTTTAGTTCATATGCACCACATAAGCTCTGGGTTCAGCAGGCAGGGTGCACAGTGCTGCAAGTCCTAAACCCAGCCTCTATTGTCAGCATGGAAAACACTGCAAGAATTCTCACAGTCATGGAGTGGAGAGCAAACATGATAACAACCCCCAGCTCTGGGGTCCCAGGAGGAAAGCAGATCTTTCCAAATAAAAAATGACAGATTATGAGCATTACAGTGTCTGGTTTAATTTCTTGGGGTCAGTGGATTCAGCAAAAGCAAAACGAACTTCTTTAAATACCCAGAAACACCTGTAGTTAGATGTCAGGAATTGTCACCTTATTTTCCACTAGACACCAAAGAAAAACCAGCTTAGTCTTGGGAATGATAAGGAGTAAAATCTAACTTTCACATGTATTTCTACAGAAGAAAGAAACTAAATTATTCAGAAAGTAGGAAAAGGTAGTAGCCAGATTAAACACAGCACCTGTAAAGCACCAGCCAGGTCACAGTAACCCAGATAGGAATAATTTCCATTACTGTGAGCCAAAACCTGCAACTGTTTGGCCAGAAAGTGTGAAGAGGTATCAGGAAGAAGTGTGAACTTCCCTGCGTGAAGATTATGAATCTGCGTCAGAAGAGACTCAACAGAGAGGGGAGCTCAGGGCCTTCCCTGCACAGTCAGTGGCATAAAATTGTTTCCCTTCTTCCACAGATAACTTGGCAGGGACGTTTGTTCAACATTAGCTAAGTGACAGTGGCTGAGAGGGGTGCTGAAGCCCAGCCAGAGCAGCACCACACCTCTAAAGCTTGAAACACTTTTGCAATGCAAATTTAAGACTATATTCTTCATCCCAGACATTTCTGTCATTGGATAAATAAAGGTTTATGACTGCCTTCTCTGGCAAACCACAATATGGTAATGTGGCATTAATAACTTAATACAGTATTAACTGATAGGCAATCAGTATTAGCATAATGTTTACATTTGGAAAACATTATATAGCACTGTATCTCCAATTCTTATCCTGCCATTAAGTCAGATGTGGAGCTCATTACACAGCAATTGACATTTCCCTTCTGAATCTGCATCCTGCTCTGCACAGGCCTCGCATCTGCCTGGGACCGCCAGCCCTGTAAGCCACTCGCTGATCTAAATTCTCTGCAAATCTAAATTCTCTGCAGAACATCCATGGCGTTTCGCTCACCTGCGGCTGCAGCTGCTGTTTCAAACGCTGCACCCGAAAAGCTGCAAGGGGGTTCTGAACGTGGGGCCTCCCACTGCACCTACCAAAGGTCCCAGCCTTGTACTGGGACCCATCTCCCCAGCCCCGTGCCTGTGCTCACTCCTGTCCAGACCGGGGCAAGGCACCACTTTGGCACAGCCTAAGCACACTTTGCCAACAGCCTTGGGCGCGATTTCTCAGTTCCAGCGTGGCAGCGACAGTCCCCGCTCGTTAGAGGGTCACAGTGCCCGTCCCGCAAGGAGCGGCAGTGCCGGGGCTCCGTGCGGGAGCGGGTCCCCTCCCGCCCCCCGCCCTACCTGACCCGTGCTGCTGCCGGAGGATGGCGGCCTGCCCGGGCGGCGGCGAGGCCGAGGAGGCGGCGGCGGCGGCCGTCGAGGCTGCGGTGGCGGCGGCGGTGGCG
>VZTT01004351.1:0-44684 GCA_013400855.1 Buphagus erythrorhynchus
CTTGGCAACTGCTTCAACCCCACATGGCCTTAGATGCTCTGCCTAGGCCTAGAGTTCTGCCTAGGGTTAGGGTTCTGCCTAGGCTTAAGTGTGCTTCAGAAAATCAGAAAGCTCAGAGATCCAATGACTCTGCAGCAAAAAAAGGAAAGCCAAGGGAAGCACAGGAGTGTGGCAACATGTCTCCCTCCACAGCTATTTCCCTTGCACAACAGCTACTCCCATGTGACATTGAATGCTAGGGCTAGGGTTAGGGTTCTGCCTGGGGTTAGGGTTCCACCTATGCTTAAGTGTGCTTCAGAAAACCACAAAGCCCAGAGATCCAATGACTCTGCAGCAAAACAAGGAATGCCAAGGTGAGCACAGGAGTGCGGCATCATGACTCCCTCCACAACTATTTGCCATGCACCACTGCTACTCCCTTCTGACATTTATTGCTAGTGCTAGGGTTAGGATTACGTCTAGGGTTAGGGTCACACCTATAGTTGATGTTCAGGAAACCAGAATGCCCAGAGATCCATTGACTCTGCAGCCAAGAAAGGAGCACCAGTGGGAGCACAGGAGTCCCACATCCTAGCTCACTCCACAACATTTTGCTTGGCACCCCTGCTACCCACATGTGGCTTTAACATCTCTGCCTAGGTTTAGGCTTGTGCCAAGGGTTAATTAGAGTTCAGAAAACCACAAAGCCCAGAGATCATTGACTCTGCAGCTCTATAATGCATGTCAATGGAACCCAGAACTGCCAGAACATGACTCCCTCCACACCTTTCTTCTTGACATCTGCTTCAGTCCCATGCGTCCTTAACTGCTCTGCCTAGGGTTAGGGTAATGCCTTGGCTTAAGTGGTGTACAGAAAATCAGAAAGCCCAGAGATCCAGTGACTCTGTAGCAAATAACAGAGTACCAAGGGGAGCATAGGAGTGCCTGAACCTGTCTCCCTACACAAGATTTTGCTTTGCACCACTGCTACCCCTATGTGCCTTTAAATTCTCTTCTGGGTTTATGGTTATGCCTAGGGTTAGGGTTACACCTAGGGTTAGTTGGGGTTCAGGAAATTTGACAGGGAAACTATCTGTGCCTATATCTTTAAGAAGCCTACTAGGAACTTAGATAAGTTCTACCAATGTAATGGACAAATTCCCAAAGGCAGCTTTCCACATTTGTGGAGAAGGTTGTCTCCAGATATACTGCAGAATTTTAAAACATTCCTGTCGCAGTGGGAAAAATCTCAGACCCTGGCTGAACAGGATACAGTTAAGCTGCTTGAACACATCTAAAACACTACCAAATCCTAGCAGGAGGCTAGTGAGTCCTCTGTGTTGGTGAAGCCTCTGTCTTGCTTCTGTCTTATCTCCTGAACCTTTCCATCAACATGACTCCCTTTTTCTTCACTTACTGCCTGAAAACACGCACAAGAAATGCAGACCATCAGAGTCAAGCTCCTGAAGAGGATTTTCCAGTGGGGCCAGCAGACCAGCTCATCCTGGAGGTGGAAGGTGGCCTAACCTTGCTTATACTGGCTGGCTCTGTCTCTCATACTAGTACAGGCTAAAGTGAACAGCCTGAACTTGCCTTCTGCAGCTGAGGAGGGACTGGGGGAGCAGTGTGGCAGCACTGAGAGTTATTGCTGTGGCATTTATGGAGCATGTTGCTATGAATCGATATCTCACCATAATTACCTCATTTGCCCATTTTTCAAATTAGATAACAAGGTTCAATGCTTGATCAGACCATTCTTCATCCATTTGCATTTCCTTCTCTCCTTTGCAGTGGAAGGGAGCCCCTCTCCTATTAATCAGCAGGCCTTGGGGTGAGAGGGGTTACACTCTGAAAACTAGTGGCTGCTTTTGTTTCTTATGCCTGAACACTGTCATCAAAAGGTGGGAGGCCAGGCCAGACTGCCCACTCTGGGAGGACAGGGAGCTGTTGGTCCATCTGGCTTCATGCTGAGATGGGAGGCGGAAAGCAATGAGCTCACGCTCTGTTCAGACAGTGACATTTCTGTGGGGCAGGGCTCATCCATCATGATGTGGTGGCTGAGGAGAGCTGTTAACTGTTTCGAGCTGGCTGCCTGCCTCCTGTGCTGCTGCAGCTGGGGTGCTCCCACAGGGAGTTCAGGATCTGCAGCATCCCTGGGGAAGCAGTGTATGCAGTCTGGGGAGAACCCCCCCCTGAGCAGGGGGACAGTAAGGAGGACAGGAAACCCCCACCATGACTCAGTGTTTGGGAAACAGAGAGCATCCATTTGTAGCGGAACTGCTTCTATTTTCCCAGCTCTGGGGAGATTTCTTTTCCCTTTTGTACCTGCTGTTCTCTTTGCAGAGGACAGGCAGATTCCCCCCAGCATATTTCCTGCCTGTGCAAAGCTCATGGTTTGCATCATGTGCACCCACCTCTTATCTCAGGGGTTGATTTCTGGCTGAACTCATCACCCTCCAAGCTGTGGCTGGGGATTTTTTGTTTATTTTGTTCAGCAAAGCATCATGCTCATCTGGGTGGTGATTTGGCTTTTGTGAAAACAGCACTCGCTCAAAATCATAAGATTATCATATCCTCAACCCCTCTTAATGCCTCATTCTCCTGAGCCAGCCTCCAAGGCAATATCTATTACTAGTTATTACAAGCAAAGCAAATTCTTGTAGTCAGATGGCTCATTAGCTCCTGCTTCTCTGGGGACGCCCCTGTGCCTTTCCTCTGCTCTCTCTCCCCTGTGAGGAGCAAAGGACTCCACTTGTGCCAGGGCAAAATAAAGAACAATTAGACAGTCATTAATCTGCAAGAAGGGAGGGCAGGAGGAGCACCAGCTGTTGAACTGCTGTTGCACGGCTGAAGTGTGGTTTTCCAGGGGCAGGTGGGAGTGCAGCTTGGATCAGAGATGAGGGAACTGTCTTGTGTGTCTCCCTTGCTGTCAATTAGTACAAGAGGTTGGCCTTATCTCCGAGTAGCCAGAGACCTCAGGGGCAGCTCTCAAAGCTGCAAGCAGACTCTTTGGAGACTAATTGGGGTCTTTCACTTCCTCTTAGCTGCTTCTCAGCAATGCACTCTGGAGTGTAAGTGGGAGAACAGATGCTTAGTTTGCCAGGGAGTCAGCAGGGCTTTACCAATTCCCTGGAGCCCAAGGGGTAATAGAAACAGACCTGGGAGACACGGCCCTGAAGTCAGCAAGCCACTTTCAACCATTTACCTGTAGTCTGGGCAAATCAGGGAGGTCCCAGATGACTGAAGGTTAGCAAATGTGATGCCCATCTATAAAGGTCAGAGGGATGATCCAGGAAAATACAGGACTGTCATCCTGATCTGAATACCAGGGAAGGTCATGGAGCATGTAATCTTGAATGCCACCATGTGGCATATATGGGACAATTAGAGGATTGGACCCAACTACCACAGGTTTACTAAAGATAGGTGCTGCTTAACAAACCTGATCTCCTTCTGTGACGAGGTGACCCACTTGGTGGAGGATGGAAAGGCTGTGGATGTATCTACCTGGGCTGTAGTAAAGCCTTTGACACCATTTCCTCCAGGAGAAACTGGCTGCTCATGGTTTGGACAGGCAGACTCTTTACTGGGCAAAAAGGTCTGGATGGCCAAGCCCAGAGAGTGGTGGTGAATGGAGTCACACCAGCTGGTGGCTGGTCACAAGTGCTGTTCCCCAGTGCTCATTGTTGAGGACAGCTCTGTTTAATCTTTATTGATGATCTGGACGAGGGGATTGGGGCACCCTCAGTCAGTTTGCAGGTGATACCAAGACGAATGGAAGTGTCAGTCTGCTGGAGCATAGGAGGAGGAGGAGCCCTGCAGAGGGATCTGGACAGGCTGGATCAATGGGCCAAGGCCAATTGCATGAGGTTCAACAAGACCAAGTGCTGGATCCTGCATATGGCTGACAACAATCCCATGCAGTGCTACAGGCTGGGGAAAGAGTGTCTGGAAATCTGCCTGGCAGAAAAGGACCTATGGTGTTTAACCTGTAGAAAAGGAGCCTCAGGGGGCATCTTATTACTCTCTACAATTGCCTGAGAGAAGGTTGTAGTGAAGTAGGGGTTGGCCCCTTCTCCCAAATAACAAGTGACAGAACAAGAGGAAATGGTGATAAGTTCTGCCAGTGGAGCTTTAGATTGATTGGGTAATGGCAAATTTTTTACTGAATGGGTAGTAGAGCATTGGACAAACAGGCTGTCCAGAGAAGTAGTGAAGTCACCATTCCTGGAGGTGCTTAAAAGACATATAAATGTGGCACTGAGGGACATGGTTTAATGTTAGACTTGGCAATGTTGGGTTAATAGTTGGACTCAGTGATCTTAAAGGTCTTTTACAGCCTAAATGATTCTATGTTTCAGTGAGGTGCTTTGTGGCTGGAGACAGACCCTTGCATGGCAGGGTGGTACCTGCAATGGCAGCCAGCATGGGGGCTCCCCATCCCCAGCTTTCAGACCCTGCATGAGACTCCCTGTTCATGTCCTTCTCTGTGCCCAGGTCCTTGGGCTGATGCTCATCCAACCCGTAAGGGACCACCTGCCTTATTCTCTACCTTCTCCTCCATGGAAACATGTGTAGGGAGACCTTTATGCATGTGAGGGAAGCTGCTGTTTTGCCAATGTGCTGCAGAGGAGGAACATGTACATCCACATGGAGAAACCCTCCTTTTCCCTCCTGCTGCAGGATGCTGAGGGCGGCTTACACGAAACAGTAAAAGAAGTGTCCTGTGAAAAGGGAAGGGAAAATACTGCCCAGAGCTCTCCTGCAGGAAAGGTGTTTCCTCCTGGGGAGAGGAGAAAGGGATGAGGTTGTTCTGAAAAGATGCTCTGTACTGCACCATAATACACTACACAATGAGTTTGAATGGCGGCTGGTTATGAGCCCCAGTGGGGAGGGCAGCAGGATTCAGGCTCAGTTATTAAGACCATAAATCATGGAGACAGTCATGGGAAAGGCTGATGAGAAGAGTATGTGCAGCCAGGAATGCCAGGAGGGAGAGACAGTGGGCATCAGAGGCATAGAGCTTCTACACATTGTGTTATTTTAAGAATTTTTCTTTTTTATGGCAGTGCTGTCAGTTTTCTCAGAAGAGGGGACCAAAGACTCCCATTTCCTGAAGACCCAGGCATGAATTCTAGGTTGCTCCTGATAAGAGCAAGGGCTGGGGAGTGGGAGGTGAAACAGCATTTGCAAGGGCTGCAGGGAAAAAGTGAAAGGCAAGGACAGGGCTGGAGTGAGGCACCGAAGTACCAGGAGCCACCCATGTTTGAGGCAGGGGCCAGCCAGGATTTGGGATTGCAGTATTTTCACTGTCAAAAGCAGAAGGCAGGTTTTGGTGAGGTGGGGAGGTCAATCCATAGCACTGTCTGCAGTAGAAGGTGGAGCTGTTTGAGGTAGCTGAGAGGGAGGCTCTGCAAAGACAGGTTTGCTGCAGCCCCTTCCCTTGGGCAGCCCATGTGGCACTGATGGCTTCTCTGATGCCCAAGCCCTGCTGCTTGTGGTCAGCTCTAATATCTCTGTGCTGTGCTGTAGGAGTGATGCCTAACTACCTGAAGGGTACAGCAGGCAGATACTTGTCCACTTGCAGCTGTCCAAGCCTCCCATATCTCCTTAGGAACCTTCAGCTCTTTCTGGTTAAATGCTCAGGTCTCTCAGAAATATCTGGGGCAAGGAGAAGCAGTCACCCACAGCTGTGCAGCCAGTGTGCCTGGTGACTGCACTTTGCTGTTGGGCTGAAGGCAACTGCCTGGCTCTGGCTTAACTCTGACTTTGGTTTTGACTCTCAGAGCACAAGGCACAGCTGGAGCTGCACAGGGACATATACTGAGCTTTAGGCACTACCCATGTACTGACAGCACTTGTACTCTGGCTTGCTGCAAAGCCCATTTAGGACACTGGGTTAGAAGAGGCTGAGTCTTGTGACTGTAAATCTATTGGATGAAAAATATCTTAGAGATTTTCCTTCACAGTGTAGCTCATTTCAGAGGCAGATGAAGTTGAAATCATCCCAGGCAGGCCATGAGAACATAAAAAATGGTCCTGGTGTTTTGAACAGGTGAGGTGCCAGCCAGGCTGGAGCCAGTCCAGAGGCTGCAGCTCAGTGTTCAGGCATGGGATGGGACCCTCTTCCTTCTCAATGATGTGGAGCATTTCCTGATGCTTGAACAAGCAGGAGGTGATACCTGTGATCTGCTTTGTGGTCTGCTGATAGGTTTCACTTGCAGCCCTGCACCTTGCAGGAGTAGCCCTGGCTCTTCTTCCTTATCTGGTCTCAAGAAAAACCTTCAGAGGCATGTCAGTCTGGCTTTTGCATGGAGCAATCTATGATGTATCTGCCTCCCCTCATGGCCAGGGGCTCATGGCTCATGGGACAGTGGACAAACTCTGCAGGGATGGATGGGTCATCTCTGAGCTCCAGCTGCCAAAACCTTTGGCTTGTCCTGGCATCCTCCACCATACCCACCAGCTGCAAGGTACCAGGCTCTGGGCTAGCCTGTCTCTTCCCAAGGCAATGTGAAATAATTAGCCAATTAATCCCCATTCCCTCTCCACGGCAGGGAGGAGTACAGGCTTGGTGCCAAACCAGAGGCATGGGAGCAGGCACTGACCTTGCCTTAGGCTACATGAGTGGAGCGAGTGGGAGGGCTGCAGCATCCCTAGCCCTCGAGCCCTTGGTGCAGCAGGTTACAGGGCAGCAAGCTCAGGGGACCACACTACACCATCTGCCTCCTTCCACTGAGAGTCCTGAGTGAAGCAAAGAGGGTTAAGATGCAGCCAAGAGAGGCTGAAGGGAGTCAAGGTGGCTGTCCTCACACAAGGTGGGACAGTGCTGCTGCTAGGCCATAGAAGGAGCAGGGCTCCCAGAGATCAGAGATCCAGAGGCAGTGAAAATCCAGGAATGATCTGTAACTGGCATCAGCACAGGACTATTGCTAACATAAAAGGCATGGGGTAGGAATCAGGTTCAATCAGAATCCTCATGGGGATGAATGTGTGGCATGTATAGAGTGCCATGTGATGGAAGAGTGTGACAGTGTGGAGAAATGCTGCTGGAGGGAGGTGCCCCCTCTATCACCAGATATCCAAGCATAAGCTAATCCAACAGGTTTCCTCCTTGCTGTCCTCACTGAACTGATGAACAAGGCTTTCCCAGCCAGACTCAGGACCCAGCTCTGCCCTGGGGCTCACATGGGCTGGCAGGATGCTACTGTGGTGGGCTGCAGCTGCAGCCTGTATCTCTAAATCTTCTCTGCTTTTTAGGTCACTTTGCTCTGCTTATAAATCCTGGTCTTGTCTTACAAACCATAAATCTTCCTCTACAGTCAGCACCATTTATTTTTTTCTCTGGTCTTGTTAAAATAACAAGGTCAGAATATTTAAAATCCAGATTGTTGCATTTTCTGTGGTTTTGGCTCATAACAAATATTCTCTTCCATTCTGGGAAAATGTCACAGACCTGTGGCCAGATAGCCTTGCTTAGGAATTTGTAAGAAGAGAGGAATAGGGAAAAGGGTTTCCAAAGGATATGCTGAAATAATCTGCCACTCATACAGCCCTTGCATGTATGTACAATTCCATGCATGTGTGTGGCACACCTGATGCACCTATATGCACGCAGCCTTACCTTCCCTGTTTTCACACACTTACCACCTCACTGGCACCCACCACCTCTCTTCACTGAGACACAGCCTTGCACAGATCAGAGCTACATCTTGCCCCTCCACCTCTAACACTCATACCCTCATATCCAATCCCAGGCATCTGGCAGGGAATGAGTAGTTTCCATCCTCCTCCTTGCCAAGCATGGCTCTTCACACAAATCTGGTCTCTGCCATCCCAGCTTGGTGCTCTGAGCCTTTACACCCTCTCCAGTGTCAGGAGCTACTTCTCAGCAACCTCTATACTCAGCTGTGCTCCTTACCCCTTCCTGCAAGACGCTGGTGAGTCCCCCCCGGCAGAAGCAGCACCTCTCCTCTGCTGCCTGCCTGGGGAGGGAGAGAGACTCCATGCGAGTTGGGTTCATGTATTGGCACAGAGGTAAATAACCTCTGCCAAGCACCAGGACAGCCCTGCTTGAGATCAGAAGCCTGCCAAAAAGTCGTGTGTGATGGTGCAAGGCCAGCACTCCACACTCAACTAGCCTGGAGCCCACAAATATGCAGTGAAGCATCCGTGCATCTGCATTACAGTTCTCTGCTTAATGACTGTACAACTCGTGTTTCTGCAGGTTTCACGCGAAGGGCTCTACTCACTTGAGCTTGCAGTCAATACTCCTTTCGATCTTCATCGCTCACTGTCTGGCTCCAGGCTTTATTTATTGCACAGAATCAAATCACCAAGCCAAAGACAAAAATGGCTTGCTCCCTTGTGGCCCTTTTGGTGGGCATTCCCAGAGATCCGGCTTTAACGAAATTAGCATTGCTTCTACCTTTGGAGGTGATATTGCTGTCTGCAGTGTGCACAGGAGGGACTGAGCTGTAGCAGCTGTACAATCAATAGTACAGAGCACCTTGCAGGAACAGCCTGAACCTCAGCCTGGTTTCTAATCTGCCAGCACATCCTCTTCTCCCTTAGGGAAGAATTGCAACATAAAGCTTGGGAATGTATTAGTGTATAGGTAGTGAGAGTGACTGCAGGTGGGGGATCAGGCAAATACAAACTAAACAGTAAATTCTGGGTTATCAGAGGTAATCCCCGATGGTGGTGCCCTGTCTGAGAGAGCCAGAGCCCAGGCTTTTACAGTATGTGTCATTTTACAGCTGACAACACACTAAAAAATTTGAGTGCTTCTGCAAAGCAGACTTAGTGTGGGGACAACTAGAACAGCAAGAATTAACAATTAATGACAAAAATGCAAAGTTCCAGGACAAGAGGTAAATGGCTGGAGTAGACTCCAGCTCTCTGAGTGATTTTAAACAATCTTAGATTTTCCTTCTTTGGCTGCCCCCCTCTGCCTCATTTCCCTCCCAGCCTGTGCCTGTTCCTTCAAAATACAGCCTGCTTTCCTGCCCAGTCCCTGTCCAGCCTCACAGCTGTTCTGGCCTGTGTGCAAAGGGAGAGGAACTCTGAGGAGGAGACATGGCAGAGCAGGACACTGTGTCTCAACATGTGTATGACAAGAGTGAGCTGAACTTGGGCACAAATGACAGAGATGAGTGCTATGTGCATGCATATATATGCAAATATATATGTATGTTACATATATACACCCACACCCACATGTATTTTTTTAATAAAAGTGCTTTCCAGTACTTTGACCTGAATCACCACAGTAATTCCAGTATCTAGCTCCCTTCAGACTCCCATCTAGAGCAGTTATTTTTCATTATGAGATGGAAAAAGGAAGCATTTACTAGGCATGATTACTTTTATAGAATCATAAAACCAAACATCTTCTTTGCCAGTGGGTTTCACAACTGCTTGTTGTGAGGGAAGCATAGGAGGCAGAAATGCTGGGTTACTTTGGAACACCCTTCTGCATTGCTCTGTGCCCTATCTCCAACTTTCTCCAGGCAGCTCAAGATACCACAGAGTCATCATCATTAACACCAGCTGAAGTGGAGGGTATGGCTGTTGCTAATGTGATCCACTGTCCCAGAGTCAGGGTAGGCACCTGAGTGCTGTTTTTATTTTAGAATCTGGTGACATTCAGCCAACAGCAGCTTGTGGCATGTAAAACTATGTTTGGCTTTCACACTCAGTTCTCTTAAATGTTGCTCTTAAGGGCTGGGATGAGGCAAAGTTAACTTAAGCTGAGTAGCCCTGCAGATGTCATGGCAGAGAAGACATGTTTACCCAAGAACATCTTAGGCATCACATGGGTCATGGTTGGCATTGCCCCTTCTCTGATGGGTCCGTGGAGTAGCTGGACCCATGCTGGAGACCCTGGGGTGGAGAGGAGGACCAGGACAAGGGGTCCTGGCACCACACCGACAGCCCAGGGCTGTTGGGTTGTTTCACACCTAATAGTTTTGGAGCTGCTGCCTTGGCTCATCTTCTTGTGGGAGAAGTCAAGAGCAAAGGACAAAAGAATCAGTTTTGAGTAGTGTCATCAGAAGCCAGCAGCCTCAACAGCTGCAGGTCTGGGATGGGAAGGAGAGGTTTAGAAAAGGCAGGGGGAGTGCTGGATAAGGGAACATCAGGGGAGGGCTCTGAGGCACTCCCTTCACAAGGGTTCCCCAGCCTTAGATGCCCCAAACCTGCTGTGCCATGTCCTATGCCCAGCCCCTGTGCTGGGGTTCGAGCAAATCTGAGACGCCTTCCCCAGCAACTTAATGAGATGTTTTGGGGAGACTCTGGGTGAAACACTGGCACATGCCTCAGTGCTGGGCAGCAATACAAGCTCCTCCCTGCCCCAGCCACTGTGAGCACCAATGGGAGGCTGCACCTTGTCACCCCGACCCCAGAGAGAGGGACACACAGGCTCACCCACTCGAGTACTGCAGCTTTATTTGAATGAAACAATCCACGTTGAGTCTGTAGGTTACACGGCGGGTGCACTGGGGCTGGGGGGAGGTGGTGGATGAGGCAATGCTTATAAAACATCTCACCCTGTTTAAAAGGTTCAGTTCAGTCCCTTTGTGTTTTGTGCTTTTAACGTTGTGGACGGCTTGGTATCATGGTGGCAAGAGGGTCCCAGCTGCACTCGGTGGTGGTGATGGCACTCTATGAGATGTGGAGTGGGGATGGGACAAGACAGGGTGGCAATGAGGGAAGTGGATGGAGATGGGACTCTGTCCCAGGATCCCCACCTAGGATACTGATAGCAAAAAACCCAAGAGACACCAGAGGACACCCCTCCCTCCTCCACAGCATCCCCAAACACACAGACTTTGTCTGTCACTCCATTTGGAGGGCTGCTTCCAAACACTTCTGTCAGGTCAACCAACACTTTCTTACTGGCCTTGGTGACCTGGAAGTGTGAGGTGATGCAGTCCTACTGGAACTGGATCCCATTGAGGTGGCTCACTGTTGGGCCTGAGCTGGTTCTCCCTGCACCTCAGAAGTTGAGGATGGGATTTTGGTGTGATCCTCTTCTATGGGATCCAGGGATGAAGTCTGCTGCTGTCTCTCCAGGCTGGAAATGAAACGCTTGGTGAGGGTAAGTAAAGAGTAGGGGGATGGAGTGAGACTGAGTGTGGAAATCACTGTCTGATGCTCACTTCTGGCCAAAGGCAGATGTTAGAGTTGTTTCCCCATGAGACAGTTGTATCTTGGATGATGGCCTCTTTCCTCTGCTATATGTATTGTGACACAGGCAGGATGGTTCTGACTGGGGAAAAGGATGCAAAACCATGCTGGCACCAAATTTCCCATTCCATATAGAGATTAGAGATTCTCTCCATGCTGTCAGGTGAGGGCTGTGACTAAAACCACAAAGAAGAACCATGTATCTGTAGCATTCACAGCTTTTAGGGAATGCCTTGAGATGAATGCATGCTGTGGAGCCCCTGGAATGAGATGGTACATCTAGAAGATCCCAAAAACCGGAAAACAGGCCAAACTCATCTCTTTGAAAGCACTGACACTAGGCCACTTTACCCAGCTTTAACACCAACAATTACATTAAAGTGCTGAGAAGCTGGGGATGAGCAGCAGAGAAGAACAAACAAGGTTTGATGAGAGGAAAAGGTCACCTCCAGCAAACTCTGAGAGAGTTTTCTTGTCTCAGGATGCTACATGCATAGGAAAGCTTCTTTGCTCCAGGTCTGTAAATACCTTCCCTCATCAGCATCTGAATTTTCCCAGGGGAATGTCTAGTGCTCACCAGTCCCTTGCTCAGTCTCTGTATCGTACGTGCTGCCACCCATGCAAAAGACCCAAACACTACTCCAGTCAATGCCTGTGGCATTTTATAGACAGATTGGTATCTATAGTCTCCTCTCAGCATAAGCTAGATGCTGCCCGAGCTGACCAGGCTGCTACAGCCTGGCTGTTGCTCTGTTTACTGATACCCACAGCTGGTTCTTGAGAACAAGGCCCAGTGAGACATGATATACCAAATGCCCCACCTTTGAAGGTGCTTTGAGTTAGAGCATGGACTGTGGAGAAGGGAAAGGAGGGGACTCTACCTCCAAAAAGGTGACTCCTCCCTGCTGCATTTCTGGCAGCTGCAACACACCCACACCTCAGCTTTTAGCTTTGATCACTCTACAAGCTGCTAAGTTAAACACCTTACCAGTGCCGACCTACAGTGCAAGCAACACCTGGAAACAGCTTCATCTCAGCACCACATGACTTATCAGGGTCACCAAAAGAAAACCAGTTGGTGCCTGCCTGCAGAGGCTGCAATGCAGAGGAACTGGGGTTGCACTTGCTCTTAGCTAGTTTGGGCTCAGCCTTGAGCTGCTGTAATGCTGAGAACAAAGGAGGTGCAGCTCACTCAGAGTGGCAGAGCAGGACTGATGACATCTGGCACATTCCAGCTCCTACCCAGGGCCTGCCTTTGCTGAGACTTGCCATAGTTATGCAATTTCTGAAGATCTTGGAGTATCTCTCCATTGGATTGAGTATCTCTTCCAGCTGGGCTTTACAAAACTGGAAGTCACTTCACTGCCTAAATGGCAGGACCAGAGCCCATCTCCCCCAGCCAAAGCAGATCCCCGCTGGCTCACAGCAGCAGTAGCAGGGGGGTTTTTATCATCCTACAGACTTGGCTGGCAGACAGGACAGATGCACAGGGGTGGTAGAGCAGACGGGTACCCTTCACTTGGCTCCAAGCTTCAGGCAAGGGCCCAGCCATTGCAGCATAAGGCACATCCATCACTATGAGCTTTGGGCACTGGCACTGCCTGGGGACTGGCACAGTATGACAGCTGTCCAGCTGGCCCTGTCTTATATTGAGTTTAGGCCATCCTGGGGGTAAAAAATCCTACTCTAAGTCAAACATTCATAGCCCAATTTCCTTTTAGAACAATAGTTAATGGAAGCACAAAATTTTGTATCATTCCACAGGTGCAAATTGTTTATAGGCCATAGCAAATGCAAGCAAAACCTGGATTTACCACAGACCTGCACAGGTGTCTACAAAAACCTCTAATCACCCAGCTCTACCTTTGCACTAGTAAAGAAAGCATATCTCCCTTTCCCTTGCTCTCTGCCCCATGCTGGAAAACCCTCATAAAAGGCAGCAGAGAGGACAGTGCTCAGAAGGACCAGCCCTTTGCAGCTTTGCTCAGGGATCACCCATGACAGGACAGTGGCTTGCCTGGCTTTCTCACGTACAGATATGCTGAGGATCTGGAGCTGGACTAGTATATTTTACTGGGAAATCTGTTCTCAAGATTTTCTTTAGTCTCCTTGCCCAGCAGCCTGCCACCAGTGAAACACAGGACAATGCACTGTGGACCTCATCTTTCCTCCTTCCTTTTCCAGAGAACACAAGTTCTGTTCCATCCTTCCAGCCACACATGGGGCTGTTGTGAGTCTTCCTTTGCCTCTGATGAAGCCAGGACATGACCCACACTAGGTCCCTGTTGGAGCCCTGAAGTGCTCCTGCTCACCACTACCACTACCACCCAGGCAGCCCTACAAGCTGCCAGGCTTTGCCAGGGCTGCAGGGAGCAAGAGGGAGAAGGTGCCAGAGCAGATCTAGGCGATCTGTACCCAGCCCCCATTCCCTGCAGCCACACAGCACAGGGACACAGTAAGCCCTGCTGACTTGCTGTCTCTCTCTGGAGCCCTCTCTCCTTTTGAGAAAGGATGTTTGATGGCAAAACCACTGAGCAGGCACCTGAGTCACAGCCCAGGGTCTGGATGTCAGGCACACATCTCAGACAACACGGAGTGGGATGGCACTGCTTTTCCATGGCCAAGATGTTGTCTTGCAGACTTCAGCTCCCTGCAAGCTGCATCCTCCCCCTCTCTGGAATGGTGGGTTGGTCAAAAGTGGCCCTGGGCTGTCCCACAGTGCTCCTTGGGATGTTTAAAGCCTCCAGGGCACAAGTGGTCTGATATGACCATACCAAACTATAAGTAGCCATCAGAAGACCCCAAAATCCTCTGTGGTGTGCTGGGTGTGGCAGAACCGACTTGTGCCTTAATCCCAAGGGAAGTACCGAAAACACACATATACCACAGCTATCATTTGGGATGCTGGGTGTACCAAGGTTATTCAGATCCCTGCTGGAAACCAGCAGCTGCCAGTTATTACCATGGAGTGCAAATTTGGTCAGGTTAAAATGTAATATCCAGAGCTCTCTAGCATTTTTCTTCTGTAAAAGCCTTTTGTCTCAGGATGAGCAGCTATCAGTTGAGCCAAAGCAAATACCAATTATGGCAACAGCCTGCACAGGGTCCTGCTGCTGCACACTCATCATTATGAACAGGCATGCACCCACACTGAGAGCAGCCTGGACAAAACAACATATTGGGGCAGTTTAAAGGGCTAAAAGTGGTCTCTCCCAAAGCCAGGAGTGCCAGGAGGCCTATCCTTTGCACAGGAAATACAACACAACTGCTTGCCATCATTGAAAAGCAGGCTCCTTCTCCCTGGGTGCAAGAGCTGGGCATCAGTAGGTGCTTTGGCACCGTGTCCCACCACACTCAGCTCGAGGCACAGAGCCCATGCTGATATGTTCCTCCATGCTGTTGCCAGGAGACCCAAAGTCACCCAGGAGGCAAAGGGGTGCTGCAGAATTTCCAGAGAAAAATGGGTATCTGCGTGATGCTGACAGACAAAGGTGACTAAAACAGCAACATCCTGAAGCAGCAGCTTCCTGAGCTCTCTGCTTTAAAGAAAAGGTTTGTCTCTTCAAGTGGGGTGAGGTGACACTGTTTACTCCATGGAGGAGGGAAAATGCCCTGGTTCCTTTGCCTGTCCCTGCCACAGGCAGCATGAAGGACTTGCTGGCAATTCCCATAGGTAAAATTCCCTGCCTCAGCCTCACTGAGAGCTAATGGGGAGCAGGACTTACTTCTGACAGCGCCTTGCATGGGGACCACTTCATGCTGGAGACAAGGCTCAGGGCAGTGGTGGAGGGATGCTTCTCCCACCACCTGTCCCCCCAGGCTGAGAAGCAGCCAGCACCAACCCAAAAGCTGGGTACTTCTTGGCATAGAGTGATGTGGACAGGCTGAGGAGAAGGAGGAATCCAGACTCTGCTCTCCCTTTGGTAGCAAAGTATATTTTTTTTGTAGTTCTGGAGTAGTGTACCCACAGGATTTTGTGTGGAAAGAAATTAAATTTCAATACTTTGAAAAGCAATAGGGAATAAAATACGATTTGTATTGTTCACTACACTCATTCTCACATGTTTAAATTATTTTTGCAAAAAAATTGCCAGCCTAAATATCTGAAGGGCCTCCCTCCCCCCAATTTTTCCCTGATTGCTACTATATTTTTTCCAGAAGAAAACTAGTTCCCAGAAGAAGGGCTCCCTATCACTGTTACTACAGCTGTTCTCCAGGCAGCACGCTGTGCAGCTCTGCTGGAGCAGCTCTGCATGCCTGCCAATCATGGAATCCCAGAATATGCTGAGTTGAAAGGGACCCACGAGCAGTTCCCAAACCATTTGTGTACTATGCAAAGCTTTTCATATACATGAAACATTTTTTCACTCCCATACAGCTGGGAAGAGTTGCACTCAGGTGTTCCTAATTACTTAACTCCAGATCAAACAAAACATATTAGGTCCATTGCTTTCCAGTGGCTGATCTTAGTGGAAGAAAAATAGTCTATTATTATTACCAGCCAGGAACTGCATTTCAGGGCAAGCAGTAGGAATTGATGTTCATATTGTTAAAAGCCATGGATTAAAGTTCTGTTGATGACCTGTTATTTGGACTTGCACTGAACTGTAGAAAATTATAATTAAAAAGTATATTTTTCAGAATACAATGAACAACTACAAAAAGAGGTTTCAAATGTAAGTTTCTTTGTAAGCCCCACTTGTAACTACACAGTAGCATTCACTACTTCTAATATCTACGACTTATACCCAGGAGCCTACACACTCACATATTTTCTGTTCTATACCCTGAAAAAAAATGAAATCGAGTATATATCGGCTAACACCCACACAGCATTCTTCCTAATGTATTTCTACAACTACCAAGCAGAGGTCTCCTTGTAAATAAAAGCAGTCTCTTAAATTTATATTGCACTTTTCTTCTGCAGGGACTTTCATACTATATACAGGAATAATATCCACCATTGCTGAAATGCAGCCACTTTTGGAGTGGAATAAAGCAGCTACTCGATAGGCACAGAGCAACATAAAACATCAGGAAGAGAAACAAAACATTGGGACTGCAACAGATATTTAAGAAGACAGACAGTAATTAAGTTTAAGGACTGTAATTCAGCCAGAACACTGTGAAAAATGTGAAGGGATCTTTAATTGGAAGGGGTAAGGAGCATTGCTTTACATCTCACCTGGGGTGCATTACCACCACAAGGAGACTTGCCTCTCAAGCATGGGGGTAGTAAACCACAAATATCATTACCCTCAAAGAAGAGGGACCCTGCCTCCCCTCCACCCCATCACTGCACAGCTTTCCATCCTTGCTGCTGAAGTGCTTCTTTCCTCTGATACTGTCTCTCAGTACATCTGCCAGGGAAATGAGGTCTTTTCCTTTTGTCCTTGGTATTTCTGACAAGCAGAAGCGCAGAAGCAACTTTCCCCCAAACTCACCACCAGCTGCTTTCTAGCCATAGATAAGGGCAGAGGTTGTAGTGGGAAGGGGCTTCCTGAGACTTTTACTGAAGGTGATTCACCTCTGGCTGGGGCAACCTCCTTGCTCTACCCTGGACCTATGGCCACCAAAGGGCTTCTTGCCCCCTGTGCCATGGATTGGTGTGGTGAGGCTCTTATATCTTTCCTCACAGCGGCTGGCAAAAGGGCATGGACTCCCTCCCTGTCGCTTTCTAAAAGTGTGGTGCTCTTTTGCTGACACTTGCCTCATGGGTAATGCTTTATCTATCATCCTGAACCTTCAGGTTGCACCTCCCTGGCCCCACAGCACCTCTGATGCCCACTAAACACCAGCAAAACCTGGGTGCTTGTGCAACCTGGGCTGAGAAGTCTGTAAAAGCAAATCCACAAGGGCCTCTGCCTCAGAGCTTAGAAGGTGAGATGGCTGCCCTGGGCTGTCTCTTACTGATGGGGAAGCACTCCTGTCTTCACCTTCTGTCCAGCAGAAGCCTCCTGCAGCCAGCAATGCAACACAAATGTTTTGCTGCTGACAGATCAGGAGCCATTGTAAGGCTCCCAAGCACCTCTGGAAAGCACAGTCTCTCTCCTAGGAGTGAAAGTGGACTCTTAACAGGAGTGGGGTGATGACTTCTGACCTCCAACAAGCACAGATAAAAGGAAGAGCACAGGGCTGAAAGAGCTCAGCCTAAAAAAGGGCATGAAAATGGCAACAGACAGCAAGATACAGAATTGCTGTCAGCACACACTGCATCCCATGACACTGCCTGGCCCTGGGCAACAGTCATGAGTTTCCTGGTCAAATGTGCACTGTGATTGAGGTCTGGGCTCTGGACAGAGGAGTGGAGACAGAAAAGAGACAGTCCCAATTCTTGGAAATGGAGAAAAACAGAATGAGCTGGGGAGACCAGTATCATGCCCTCCCACTGTCATGCAAGGCCTCCTGTGAAGAAGGTCCCCTTGTCCCTCAGAGCTGATGTCCTTTCTCTCTCTGATAGTGGCTGGATCTCCTGGGAGTTAAGAGCTTTCCCCCTCCATCAGTGAAGGCAATGAGGTCCCAGCTGTGGCTGGAAGCTGAGCAATGCAGGAGGCAGCTAATACATTCAGGTGATTTCAGACAAACAGAGCTGTCTTAGAGAAGCTGATATATTAATCAGAAATGGGTAAGCAGCCATGGGTAAGCATGGGTAAGCAGCTATCTTATCTGTGGTGCTCCAGATAGGGATTTTGGATGGGGTGTCCCTTAGCAGGAAGAGTCACAATTAATTGCTAGTGTGGGCTAGTAAACCCCAATTCACAGCCCTGTGGGGCTAACTCTGCCCTGTGCAGGGAGCTAAGTCATGCCCAGAGCTGCTTCCAGATGCAACAAGGCTATCACAGCTCCTGTTTGGCTGGTGCAGGGCAAATCCTTCCCCTGGGGGTTTATCTGGAGCAGAATGTGCCTCCACCTTGACCTGCTACAGGTCTGCAGAAGAGAGAAACACCAGCTTTACCCACTCATGATACCATCAAGAAAAAAGTGAATTTTCCCCATCCCTGTTCCCTTGTTCCTCAGGGCCATAATTCAGCACAAGCCCCTCTTTCAGGCCAACATCCTGCCTGCATCCTTCTTGGAGCCATTTCCTGCCTGTTCCACCTTTCAGCTCCTCTGCCCACTGCCATGGCAATGGAAATTGAGTGCTTGTGTGGCTGCATGTGCTGCCAAAAATTCAGCAACCTCAGCCCTGAGCAGTGATGCTGTTGCCACCTTTTGCCCACATTGCAGTGAATGCACGGTGCATGCAGAAAGGCCTCAGGAGGTGAGAGGGCAGCACTGGAGCTGCCTGAACTGCCAGCCCAGGGGCTGGGTCATGAGCACAGGACTTGCTGTCTGGCTGAGGAACATTTAAATGCCTGATTTTTCCCATAATCCAGAAAACTTGAGGTGGAGGAAGTAATGGAATAAAAACCAAAATAAATAGGTAGCAAAATAAAGGCAGAGAAGCAATCCTGTGTTTAGGGCTGAGGCGGTCGTCATCCCAATATTCACAGGGGGAAGCCAGTGTGCAAATGCTCCACCCTTCCAGTCCCATCCCATCACATCCCATCCCTCAGCCCCATAGAGACCAGACTTTTCTGTCTGCAGCTCAGACCTGCTCCATATCCAGCAAGAGTGCTGAGAGACAGAAAGAGGTTCTTGGAGGCCAGTGCTGCAGCTGGATCCAGCCAGGACTTCACCACTCAGCGTGGTCCATGTCATCGCTCCCTTCCTTGCTCCATCTTCTTCAGGCCGGGGGATGAGAAGCACAGAGTGGTGGGGAAAGGCCAAAGCAAACCACCCTGGGGGCAGTTAAGTACATGAGAGCCTGGAAGATGTGGATGGATGGAGACACTGAAGCACATGCGGTGCGAGCCAAGGTGCTCCGGCCGCCCCACGGACGGGGCCACTGTCACTGCAGGGAGCTGCAGCCGGAGCGGGGCAGCCCCAGCCAGCGGGAAAGCATGAGGAGACAAGGGGAGTAACTGCAGGATATCTTCCACTAAGCTGTGGGCTCTGCAGCAAAGAAGGTAACTGTTCTGGTAGAAATTTGTGCTTTAATATATTTCTGTTTGTTTGTTTAAAACAAGTTCCCATTTCCCTGAGGAAGCCCTGTCCGACATTCCCAAGGAAACATGGGGGTGTTTTTTTCTTCCTTCATTTGCTCTTCACATTTCTTCATTCCTATTTTTTGTGTTTCATTCCTTCTTTTCTCTGTGTGTGTTTCTTTCCTTCCTCTCTCTCTCTCTCACTCTCGCTCTCTCGTGCACGTGCTTTTTAAAAAAAAAGTTTTGTCTTTATTTTTAAATTTTGTTCTAGACATTATGACTTTCTCAAGGAGTGCTCCAGTTCTGAACCAGATCCCTTTGCATGGTCATGCCTGTCAGTCTTTGGTAACATATGGACACTTTGGTGTGCCAGTGAGGAGGGGAGGAAGAGGAGCAGAGGTGGCTGAGTAGGAAAGGAGCAGGAATGTCTTGGTCCAAAGACAGGAGCGCTCTCTTGCCATCATCTGAGCAGCACGTAAAGGAAGAAAGTCAATGGGCCACAAAGCCAAGGGCTGTGCAGGGCTGGCACACCACTTCCTGGAAGAGCAACAGCTGCCAGCCGAGAAGGGAGAAAGAGAATTAGTGATGGGACAGATACAGACCTCATCAAACAAGTCAGCACACATCCATATCTTCTTCCACACTGAAGCACAGAGAGTTCCCTGATCTTTTGGAAGATACTTTGAGCCTTTCCTGGACGTTCTCAAGGTTCCCCAAAACTAATTTTGGAAAAAAGGTTGAATCTTAGACACTTTTGCAATCCAACCCTCCTTTCTTCCCCAGAACTTTCAACCTGAGTCAAATGAAAGACCCTCATTGGGTTATGGTTACATCCTAGGCTAAAAGAAACTTTCAACTGCACCTAAAATTTTGAAAATTTTAGAGTATTCCTACTTTTTTTCCCTCTTCATCTCTGGAGTTAAGAAAATTGCTAGAAGTGACTCTTACTCTGAAGGTTTTCTTGCTTCAAAAATAAATAAACCAAACTGAACCTTGCTCTCTAGTACCTGTGTGACTCTGGCTTGCATACTCCAACCATCTGCTGTCTGGCCCACCTGAGGCATGTCATCGAGGGCACAGGCAGGACTGAGGCAGACAGCACACCAATGATTCCCAGCCAATGCCTACGTACTGCTTACACACACCTCACTGTGGCTTCAATCCACGGTGCACCCTAGTGAGAGTGCAGTTGGCTCCATCCTACTCTTCTATCTCCAGTTGCAGTGCTGGCACTAGTTTATGTTGGAAAGGGGCTGGTGGGATTTAGCCTGGCTATGCCCCTCTGCTCAGATGGCAATGGAAAGAAACACAGCTGTCCCTTGTTCCACGCCCCAAAGAGCAGATTTTTCTCAGAGTAGGACTGACTTAACACTACAGAGGCCATTAAAGCCTGTGGAAGGTTTTTCCCTTTTCAAAGTTTTCATAACTAGAGTTTCCAGGAAATGAGATATTGCAGAAGTCCTTAGCTTATTGGGGATGACACCTCCTGTTGTTCCTTTGACTCTTGCTAACTCTTGTCTGTATGTAACAACCCCAAGAGTCTGACAGCCCCTCTGGTGCCTTCTGGTGGGGTCAACCACCCCGCTGAGTGCCACCAACATGTCAGCGTGCTCTGAAATCAGCTGTGCATCCCTGGCATGTGCATTTGTGAATGCACTCATACCAACTTGTTTGCCTCTGAGGCAGACACAGTCTCACCCTTATTTGGTCCAATTGGCTTCCTTGGGCAGTCTCCCTTTTTCAGAGTGACATCATCGATGGCAATGTCCCCCTCGTAGCTTGTGCCCCGGACACCTTCAAAGATGATCTACAAGCAGAGCACGGGAGAGAGCCCAGTGTGAGGCAGAAGGTGTGGAGAGCCCTTCCTGCACTGCAGGGTTTTGCAGAGGTGAGCAGGACACAGAACACATCTTATCACACCCCTAAGAGGAATATTTTCTTTGTGTTTCATAGGATCTGGAAAGCCAGATCCCACTGTTTATGGGACCAACCTCTTTGTGCTAAGCATCTATGCGGTAATAAATGAGCATTAGAGCTCTGCTTTATTATGTGCCTTGCTCTAACAAGCCAGCCAATACCAAAGAGATCTTGCAAGAGTAACTACATTCTTATTTACAATTTTGAAGTATCCAAAAGCACACTGGGCATTTTGCCATACTGCCACAACTTAACCAGCCTGTATAAAGGCAGCTCTCACAAACAACCCTACAGCAGCAAAGTAGCCTGTTGGGTAAAATCCTCAGCCATAAAAGCAGCCCGCTCCTGGGGTACACATGAACAACTCGATGAGCACATGCAGAGTGCCCAGTTTGTATTCACAAGCTCTCCTAGAGTCCTAAGCAAGGGGCACAGCGGAGGTGGGCTCTGCAGCACATGCTAGAAGAAACCTCTAGCACTCAGTCACTTTACACCAACAGGCCAGCATCCCCCAGCTGCTCAGTACTGAGGCACCTGCCTGTCACACAGGCATACCCAGAAGGAGCTCTCTGACAAGCAGTTTCCAGACCAGCAATAATCAGAAAATTTAGAGTGCCAAACTGATGCTTGCACATAAAAACCTCAGGGAGAATTGGATTTGACTTCTGTGCATCCACCAAGCCTTTGCCTTGCCCCAGTGACCCTGGAGGTTGAGAGCTCCCAGTGCCCTCCCTTGTGCCCCACCGGCCCCTGTGCTACAGAGGAAGAGCTCTGCCAGGAAATCTACATCCCTGGCACACGGATAGGGCAGGTGGCTCCTTGAGTGTGGGCTTGGCTTACCTGGAAGGGCCCAGGAGGGTTGATGGGCACATGTGCTTGCTGCCACATGTTGCCCCGATTCCCGCTGAGGGACCAGACCTGGGTGTCGATGGCTCTCTTGTTCCGCACGCGAACTAGCAGGTTCAAGGAGCCTGAAAGAGAGAAAGAGGCCTCTGGCATGCTGGGCCAGAGCCAAGCCTGCCTGCTGGGCTGGCTCCTGGCACAGCTCTGGGCTCAGCCTCCAACCATGGCTGTAAGCCCCAGCTGGCCCAGAGACAGCATGCAGAGCCCCAGTGGGCATCTCTGAAGGGAGCCAGCTTTCTCCTCTGTTCATGGATAAGTGCCACTGGCAATGTTTCATCCACCTGGCCTTTCCCAGGGAAGCACAGACCCAGACAAAGAGGGGCAGGATGAGGAAGAAGCAGTGTGCAGCATGACTGGAGTGGCATGAGAAGGGGGAGGCAGAAATGCTAGCTGCCAGGGACCTCCAGAGGCATCCCATCCAACCTCCTGCTTGAAGCTGTCTCCTGCTCTACATGAGGGCAGCATGGTTTTGCCTGGCCAAATCTTGAATTTCCCTGAGGAAACCAAGTTTTCCTACTGTCCAGTATGAACTCCAGCACTACCAGTTGTGGACACTGTTTCTTATGATATAATTTAATACTGTGAAAAGATTTTGGTTCCATTATCTTTGAAATTGCCCTTGAAGCAGATATGGGCCAACAGCCAATAGCAACCTCCTCTTTGCCAGACCAAGCAAGTCCATCTCCCTTAACTTCTCTTCCTAAGGACTTCTGCTCCTGGCCCTTGACCATCCTGATGCCCTTCTGCTGGACCCCACCAATTTCTCTACATTCCACTTGAAATGGGGAGTCCAGAACATGTATTTCCCCCCCCACCCCCACTGAAATATGCAACTGTGCTAGCAGGGCTCTCCCTGCTCTGGCCCTGGCCATCAGCTCTGGAAACATGACCAGTGTCCTCATTCACCATTTGCCCTGGGAGCAGCTTTGGAGTGGGCAGCTGTTCTTTGAAGCACCAGACAGCGTTGCCTGTTCCACACCACCTGGTACCATCCCAGTCCAACATTTTCAGAGGTTCACAAAGATCCTGTGAATCAATGCTGACTTCAAGTTCTTTCAAAAAAAGCATTTTCCAAAAGGTTTTGTCTATCATTAAACCAAAACCAAAGCCAACAAATCTCAAAGCATTTCCAGTTCTCACTTTGAAAACAGTGTCACAGCTTCCTACCCTCCACCCACACACAAAACCATTTCAGTTTGTCTTCCTGCAGGATTTTGCTAGTATGCCCTCAGATTACTTCTTTTCCTTTTTTGCCTCAGTGGAAAAAAAAAAGTAAACATTCAGTCAGGGTTGACCTGAAACACTTTTTTTTCCTCAAGAAATCAATCAATCACAACTCTAGTCGTGCTGCTGCTCATCAGTCTTTCTGGTCTCCATACAAAGATATATTACACCTGAGAGTATGGAGGAAATAATAATGCTTACTTGTCCATCTGTAGTCTGTCTGCACTGGGATGCTGCACTCCCACATGGGTATGCCCTTTGGAAAAGCAGCAGAAAGAAGTCAAGGAAGAGACAGGGAAACAGACTTCCCTGCATAACCCTCCTCCTACATGATCCCCCCAAATCCTTCATTCTTGGCACATCCACCTTAGGGGCACTGTGTGAAGGACAGGGACCTGGAAATACTCCCATCAAGTGCCTGGCTGTCAGAAACTGAGATACATCACAGGGAGTTCAGAGCATAATAAAGATGATGAAATGTTTAGATTCTTAGTAAATGACTTACAAGAAAAGGTTAAAAAAATGAAATATGTATACAATTTAGTGAAATGAGGATAGAAAACACATCACTGTCTGGAAATATTCAGAAGCATTAGCTGTAAGGCCAGCTGAGAAGAGTAGATGAAGGCCTAGACAGGACATAGACAGCATATCCAATCCCCTTCCCTGGTGGTACTAAGTTTGGGATGCACACCACAACCCAGGACAAGGAGAAAAATAGCTTGTTTCTCTCTCTCTCTTGAGACCAGCTGGCACTGTACAATCTTGGGGAATCCAAGCCAGTGAGACCTCCCTACTGGAAACACAATGCCATAGATAAGAGAAGTCACTACAGCAGTCTCTGGCAAAACCAGCTTTGAGCTGCTGATTTCTTGGCATCTTCCCTGCCCTCAGCAGCTTCCTATGAAGGAAAGTCCCTCTAAGGATGCCTAGTCCTCATGGAACACCTTGTCCAAACTGACAGCTCATGCAGGAACTACATAACCCCATAGATCAATGTCAAGAGGAGTGTGTTCAGAGCAGCTAATTACAGACACCAGAGCCGGTGAGGTGAGGGATTGAGAGCAAATGAAGAATTAATATGAAGATGCTAGCAAGCAAGGATTAAAAACAACCATTGTCTATTCTATCCTCATTTGGGGACTTGTAGCTAGGATTTGCTGCACAATAGCCTGGCTGAGTAGTCAGCACTGGGACAAATCACGCAGCAAATGAACTTTGATGCCCTAGGAATAAAGCAAAGGCGAGATAGAAAGAAACCCAGAGAAGCATCTGGAACGCAAATTAGTGCCTCCAAAGCACTGGCTGTGAATGCTTGGCCTAAATCCAAACCAAGCCTGAGCACATCCTGGCTGACAGTTCCATGTCCTTGCAGCATCAGGAAAAACAACCTTTTGGCCCCCAAATTCCCTAATACAACAATACTGAATATGAGCAGGCATTCTTCAAATTCTTTACAATTGGAAAGGAAGCTCCCTTATCTACTCACAGCATGCAGTGTTTCACTACTCCTGTCTACACATGGAAAACTGAAGGTCAAAACAGAGGAGCAGCATGCCCATGGCTGTCTTAAAAATCAGTCAGGGTTGTGAAGGGCAGCCAGCTCTTACAGCCCTACCTGCAATCCCTGCTAAGTTACAGAGTCCCCCTGAGACTGGGAAGGAACTAAAATACCTCAATTTCCCAATAACACTGTCACTGGGAATATGCTTCTGGGAGGCATGGAAGAGGCTCCTGGAGTTGAAACAGTGATGAAACCTCTATCCCATCTGAACTGAGTCCACAGTGTTGTAGATGTTAAAGTTTGTGCAGCTCTTCTACTTTACTCCCTTCTACCACGTGTCAGTCTGCCACCAGTTGCCAGTCAAGTTAAGGGCACATAGCCTGTGATGGAGGTACCTGTAAATGAACCTCCAGATCTGCGCTCTAGGGAGAGCCATAAAATATTGCAGACTTGGACTGTGGGAATCTCCAAGTCATCTTCCTTTCCAGTGGTTACAAATTGAAGAAGAATTGAAGTGTGACCTGTTCTCCAACTCCTCATCAGTGGAGATTAGAAAGACCCATCTGGGAGGGTCTCTAGTGCCAGTTGCTGCAGTCACTGTTTTTGCCTGGTTTCACACTGCAATCATGCCTGGTTTCCTCTATCAGAATCCAAAGCCAGCTGGACAGTTTTGTTACCTATTTCTCTCCTTGTTGTCCCTTCCCCATCTCCCCTGCCTGGAATTTTCTAAGGGCACCTGCAGGTGAGGCACACAAAAAGACAGACCATCTATCTGCTGCTGTATCTCTCCAGCTGACCAGAGATAGACACACAAAAGGGAAATCTCAGGACACCAGCAATCCTGTTGTTACCTCTTCCCATACAAGGCAATCTTTGCATTTGTCTTGTAAGCTGTATTATTCCTTCTTCCCAATCAAAAGGGAGAATAAAGGCAAGTGATGAGTGATGAGGAATTAATTACAGGCAGAGCCAGCTGTACCTTCTGCTGGCTGCCTTGAAGACCAGAGCTGATATTTCAAAAGAGTGGCACTCACACAAAAGACCAGCTGGGCTGCCAGATAGAGTAACCCAAGGGATGCCTTTAAATGTTACCTTCTCACAACAAAAAATGGTCTTCACTCAGTTTCCACAGGACAGGGACTTCACTGTCACATTGAATTGCAGAGTAGCTCCAGAAGAGCTGGCGCAGGCAGCAGTGGGAGGGACACAGAGCCTGTACAGGCAGAGCCATCAGCACAGCTGGTATGGGATGGCAGAGAAGGAAGAGGTTTCCTCAAGAGTTCTCTTGGGGAGTTAATGCAGGGTGATGGGGTGGGGAAAAGGCTAAGGAACAGTTCAGTTTACATGGTTCAGATGGAAGGCAGGCAGCTGGAGTAGTCAGGAAGCAAAGGAAGGATGACACCACACACTGAGAGATGGGGTGCCGTGCCAAGTGCAGCAGAGCTCTGTGGGATGGGTAGGGAAGGCTGTTGGGATCCACAGCCAGGAGCTGGCACGCAGCCTGGCCTCACTGCAACTGCCTGCTGCACTCCTGTAAGATCCTTGCTCCAGTACAGGGCAATCTCAGGAGATCAGCTATTGATGAGAATTCCTGGCTGCAGCTCCAGTTTAGATTTGACACCCAACTGGGAATTCAGGGCTGAAAGCCCCCACAGAAACTCTCATGGCATTTCCAGTGCAGGCAAGACAGATTAAGATAAGAAGCTGACTGATTGCAAGAGATATCCAGCAGCTAGAAGGAGATTCATGGTGTGGAGAGGACTTAGACCTTGCACAACTTAGCAGAGTCACTCGTAGACCTAAAATGAAGGCTAAAACCAATCCAGGGAGAAAAGAGCTCTTACATTTCTAACAGGGGCTCTAAGGACATCTTTGAGTGTTTAATGTTAATGCCACTGATAAGAAACTAAAAGCCCAAAGCTTAGTGCAGGCAAATACCAGGAGCAAATGACAGTCTCCAGAAAGAATCTATTACTGTTTATAATCTCCACAACAAACACAGGTCTCTCTCCCTCCCTCATTTAAATGGATGTTAATGAATAGCAGTCAGCATCAGGCTGGTTAGGGAGCTGGGGGGAAAGTTATTGCTCTGAGAGCTAGAGACCAGAGGATGGAAAAATAATTGTAGCACAGATAGAGATGCAGAAATAATACCAAGTAGTACTGACTCATAATTTCTAGGATTGTAAGTTGTCTTTGTGCCATGGCAGGATGTATTTACTCATTCACAGTCTCTCAGGATGCTTCACACATTAACATATGAGGAGTAAGACAATTAAAGCCTCTGGGCTTCTTTCCGCTCCTGACTACAGAGAACTTAATTTCTACACGTCTTTCACTGTTCTCAGCTTGGTGTGCAGGACCCCCTCTGTCCAGTCATAGGGTCACTACACAGACCTGTTTCTGCAGCCACTGCTTCACTAACTTCAGAGCAGGAAGGTTCAGAGAGCTCATCCTGGTCAGAGTTTGGAAAGCACCATGATCCCACCTCTACTCACAAGGTATCTGCACTGGGGCAAGGAGAACGTTCAGCCTGTGCTGCCAGCTGATTGCTGTGGAACACTCAGTGCTCTGGTACAGTAGGGAGGCTACAGAGAAAGGAATCAGGAGAATCAAAGCCTCCTGTTTCCTGCTGTATCTAGACTTTCTGGGGATATAAACAGCAATAAGGTAAGTTTTGATTGGCAATGTTTCCCCTACAGCAAACCTGTGAAAATTACTTATATATGGCTACAGGGAATTTTCTTTGGAGTTAACTGTGGATTTCAAAAACTCAAAGAAACAAACACATTTCCACCTCTGACCTCCTAAACCATCATCAAATGAGGCTGGTCTTGAAGCAATATTCCCTGACATGGCAAAGCCAATTGCACAGATTGATCTATGATTCATCACTATCTATCTGACCAGACTGGAATGTATAGGAATGTCAGGATGAAGGGAATGTACCAGCAGAGAAGCAACAGCACTATAGAAAGGCAAAGCAGACATATGGCCAGGCCCCTGGGGAGACACACTGGGCAGGGGGGACCTGGGCCCTGCAGACAGCGGGGTAAGTGCAGTGGTATTGTGATGGCTGTCTCGTGATGGGGAATAATGGGAGGAAGGCAGGCAAGCTACAGCTATAGCTCCTTCTCTCCAGCATATCCCCACCTGTCTGTGTACATAGAGAGCAGATGGTGATATGGCAGGAGCAGACTCGCAATGGAGCTATGCTTGAGCTCCTTTGCTCATTTGATCCACCATTCTAATTAGAGAAACTGTTAGCACAGAAAGATGAATGATACAAGACTTCCATCTTTGATACTGTGTTTATAGAACAAAATCCTGGCACCCTTTTTCATGGAAAATTCCCTCAGAGATTGTTTGTGACCAGTAACAGGCTTTCTATGTGTGGACAACAGGATGTGGTTTAGGAAATTCAAAAGAGGGAGAAAAAAAATCTCCATGCTCCATAATGTTAAATTTATGCTATCTCAGAAGAACAAAGGCCCATCTGATATGCAGCTAGAACAGAATAGAGGGAGGGCACAGGGAGGGTGACTCAGGGGTAAGTTCAGAGCTGGTCACTTGTTGGGGCCATGGCTGTGTAGGAGCCCAGTGCTGCTGGTGACAGCTCCAGGCAGGGCTGGGGGAGCTCCAGGTGCTGGGCAGGGAAATGGATGCTCTCTTTCATTTCTCCTGCAGCTGCTGGCAAGCAGGATGGGAAGATTCTGATGGGGGAAGCTCCTTCCCTCTTTCCTGCTGTAGCTACTGGTCCCCAGAAGTGCTGGGTACTACCTTAGAGAGGAGAGGCCAGCCTGGGTGAAAATCATAGAATTGTTTACATTGGAAAAGAACTTTAATATCGAGTCCAACCATTAAAAATTAGAGTATGATAAACCTAGCAAGAAGGAGATCATGTGTAGGCAACTTTTCCCACCAATTTTGCAGACTCAAGAAGTAGAGTTCATGTGTGAGGTCTGTTTGCTCCTTGTTCACCCTCTGTTTCATGACATGCCCAGATGCCTTCAGGTAATGCTCTCTCTCCTCCCAGCTTTGATAACGTGCCCTTTGATCTTTGGCACCAGAGACATCTGGGTCCTCTGCGGGGCTCATGTGCTCAGCTCTCAGACCGAGAGCACGAACTCTGCTCAGCACTCTCCAACGAGCTGAAACAAAGTCTGCTTCATCAACACTGCCAGGTTTAAAAGAGCACAACAGCCAGACCGGGGACTCTGCCTTCTGTCTCCCTTCTGTGGGCAGGCTTTGCAAAGACCTCAGCAAGAGAGGAGGGAGCTTCCCAGAGCCCCCAAAATACAAAAGATGTGTGTGAAAGGGTTCCTGACAAAAGCCCTGCAGACACAGATGTACTCACGCTGAGGAAAATTTTGCCTGTCTCTTCTCTATCCCTATTAACAATTTCCCTATTTCCCCATCATCACCCTGTCTGTGGTGTCTCAGTCCCGAGAGCCAAGCACAGCAGCAGCTGCAGGGCTGCAGGGCTTGGAGCAGATGGGCTGTTTTACTGCAATGCTGAAGCCAGAGAGACAGCAGGAAGGAACAGCTGAGATCACATATTCTTCCTGCTGAACTGAGGACACCACTCAAGAGCCGTTCTCTGGCCTCATCCTCTGCCTGACCCGGGGACATTTGAGAGGATGAACAGTTCAGGCCTTGAAAGTCATTTGCTGCAAGAAGGCTGTTTGTTAGAGCAGGCTGTGCTCCCAGCTTTGAGCTCATTATAACTGGGTTGCATTATAGGATGCATTATAGCAAGGAACTTTTCTCACTTCATGCCTGTCTTACTTGCACCACAAAACTTCAAAGCTGAGACAGTGAGACTCCAAACCTGCAACTGCAAACTCCTTCAAGTGTTGGGGTGCCTGTCATCCTTCCAGAGCTCTCTTTGGGAGAAGAAGTCACTCCTAAGAGTGATGGTGATGACTGACACTTCTTGAGCATTTCTTTGGTTTTCTGGGATGCATTTCCATACATTACAAAATTACGTCTGGTTGAAGCCTGAGTACAGATAGGGATGGATGCACAAGTAGTGCATCATAGTTTGCACTCTGTCCTCATAGCCTGTATCTTGTCAGAGCACCCAGGGTGGTGTCCAGATGTGTACCTGTAATGATCAACAGTGAAATAATTAATGGTCTATGGAGAGAATAGAAGAGTGACAAGGGAGTGCTAAAGAAGTAGCTGGATATACTCTGAGAGGTCCTGTTAAGTCTGTTAAGTTTTGAATATACCAATTTCAGAGTCTGACTAATTGATGCAACACCTGATGTCTCAGGAGATGATCAGGTTGCAGTGTATCCTTACAGCTCCTCAACTTTGCACAAGGCTGCTGCTGTGATTAAAGTCTGAATGGAAAGATGTTCTGCTGAATGAAGGGAGGGGGGATCACAGCAACTGTCCACCAGAGGAATAACTGTGTCTCCAATCAGGTGATCAGGACCAAAGAAAATCAAGATCTGTGGAGATTCAGGGCATCTGCAAATGCATGGGTGCCAGCAATCTGTGCTCCAACATCCTGCCCAACAAAACCTGCAGCAGAAAAGTAGTCAGACATTCAACTGGTAAGATAGAAGAGGACTTTTGAAGAAGGTAACATTTCAGTACACACTGGGAACTTGATTCAGTGATGCCCTTTTAGTGAGGGGCAAGGAAAGGCAGGGATCAGTGAACCCACATTCAAGGTACTAAACAGAATGCCTGCATCAACATGAAGACGCAATATTTGTGGAATGAAAATGACGTGTAGCCAATCCACATCTGAACATCTTTCCCTTGTCTCCACGTCTTCTTCTTTACATGTTAAGCTCTTTGGCTGAGGGATGATCCAATGCTACATATCAAACATGCTGTTGGTGCTCTTTGTAAGTAAGCATCTAATGAAGGCATAGATACATAGTATTTACTGGGCTCCAGCAAAAGTAACTGAAGGGAATTCTCTGCCCTTGGTTATGTAGAAAGCTTGATTAGATGATATATCAGTACCATTGGGTCTTAATAATCTTTAAATCTATGCCTCTAATCCAAAGTTTACTGAATTCTTTAGAAAAACAATGGTTTCATTTGTCTTTGGTTCAGAGCCACTGTATTGAACTTACAGAGGTTGAATGACACTTTACAAATATGTGGTCTTGCTGGGTATTTAAAATCCTTGCTCATGATCATGGTATTTGACTAATCTCCCAGAAAAACCCATGCAGATACTACTAGATGAGACCACGATCTATCCAAAGGGTCCATACCACAGCCCACAGGAAAGTGCTGGATCTCTTAACAAATCATTAGTCAAATACTTATTTTTTGATGGCCAAGAACACATCTGAGTAAGTGGAAACGGAATGAGTATTTAAAAAATTGAATACATTTTTTCATTACAAACTGTTCACTTAACTCTAACTGCAACTTGTTTTCAAGAGCCTAGAGGGAAGTGAATCATAATCATCAGGAAAATTAGCCTCCCCTCAATCAATCCAGTGATGTAATCTCTACTGTGTAGGGTTATTGCACTGGAGATAATGACATGGATTTAATGAACTACACATTTCTGTATAAGGCAAACTTCATGTATCCAAAGAATGTAGTTACCTCTAGGGTGCCATCTGTGTTACTGGGCAGTAGCAGGCTGCTGTGTTCATACTCAAAGTTTGGGTAGGAACGAGGGAGTTGTGATGTTGAATCTTACAAAAATGATGGCTTTGTGGTTCAAGCTGCTTTAGCATTGACACCTCTGGTACCTCTCAGTCTGTGTGACCTGACAGCTCTGACTAATATCACTTGTCAGAAACAAGTTGAAGCCACATGGCACCCACTGGCTCATACATGTGATCATCCACCATGGCCTTTTAGACACACCTTTGCACTGATTGTCTGATCTGAGTTGAAGAAGTAAAGAAGCAATTCAGTTTGGCAGCCCTTCCAGACCTCTGATTCCTCCTCAGCAGGAGGGCTTCAGTGGTGACACTGACTGTGTAAGTGGCCTGCCCACAACCCAATTCCCCCTGTGAAACAGCCGTGGCTTTCTTGAACTCAGATGCTGTGGCAAGCGATCTGATCTCATTGTTTCCAGTGTCTCAGAACCAAAATTCTTCTTAATCAGTCTCCAGCACTGTTCCTCATTGGATCTTAGAATAGAGTAGAAGAGAAAAAAAAGAAAAGGGAAATGAAGGGAAAGAAAAGTTGGAAAGGACCTACAACCACCAACTGCCTGACCAGCTCTCTAGGAAGCCCATTCCAGGGTCTGACCACCCTTTCAATAAAGAAATTTGATCCTCCCCTGGTGCAGTTTTGAACCATTCCCATGTGTCCTGTCACTGGATATCATGGATCAACACTTTTCACTCCCTTTTCCTCCTCAAGAAGCTGTAGAAAGCAATGAGTACTTTATCATTTTATTGGAAGTTTCCCATCCTGATTATACATAGAGCAGGCTTAGCTGGGGTGGTCAGATATGGTCTGTGTCAGCACTGGAACAATCACACCCTTAACTCTCCATTCAGTGGCTGAAATGTCCATGTCTCTCAGCAACCTTCATCCTGTGAGCTGACCATGAAGACATCTCTTGCTGCAGAACCTGCAGGAGCATCCAGCAGTGAGCAGGAGGCCATACAGATCACAACCTGGCTACCACTGAGTTAGGAGGCACGAGAGAAAGGTGGCAGGGGACTGTGGTGGAACCAGTCTGTCAGGGAAACTGTCCTCTTAAAGCTTCCCCCTCTCAGGCAGTCCCTGGGAAGGGAGGAAAAGGAGTCTGATGGCTGAAGCAAGGACTTGAGGATTTGCTCCCAGCCAACCTGGCAAAGAGGCTTTTTGAACTTGGCGAATAGTTGCTAGCTGCCATGGCTAGTTCCTCCCCTGAAGAAAGCAAGCAATTCCTCAGAAACACAAAATCACAGAATATTCTGAGCTGGAAGGGACCCATAAGGATCATCAAGTCCAACTCCTAAGTGAATGGGCCACATAGGGATTGATGCCATGATGATGGCATCATTAGCACCAGGCTCCAACCAACTGAGCCTCATTTGACATTTCTATGCTAGCCACAAGTAAGACACTCTTGTTCTTGAATGCATGGTGGAAATGGGATTTCTTTTCTTCCCCTCCCCCAGATTTTTGTGTTGGGGCTGGCAGGATCATAGGGCAATGTGAATGCTTGCTACAGAGGGGGCCAGAGGAAGAAAAAAGATGACCAAATAACTTCAGAAGAATGAGGATTGCCTCCAGGGAGTTCCCCTTCATACTGCTCTCTCATCAGCTGAGAGATATTCAACAGCATCCTGCTCTGCTAGTCACTGAATATTTTATATCATGGCTACAACCAGTGCATTTGTATTCTGTTTCTCTCTTTCGTCATATCTATTATAAACGAGTAGTGTCTGGGAACTCTCCCAGGGAAGATTTGCCTGGATGGCTATGGATATTTTATAGTCAAATTGTGAGAGTAAACCAGCCTTAAAGTTCTGTAGTGGGGGGGGAAAAAAAGGTAATAAAAGGGTTATTAAAAAAATAAATAAGTGTCGGGATTTTATACAGCTACTTTTTGTAGTGACAGAGCTTCACTTTACTGGAGCTGGACAATGGAGCTGGACTTGCTAGGAGAGACTTGGGATGGGAGACACCCTCTTGCTGGCACTGTCTGCTGACAGGAGCAATCTGATACACTCCTGCTGGCACCTGGCTTGGCAGGACTGTGTTGCCAGGATGAGCCAGGGGTTGTGGCTATGACTGCAGGCATCAGGGATAGCCAGGTCCATGGAAAGCAAGGCATGGTGCAGGATTGCAGCAACCCCACCTTTACCTTCACATTGTTGTTATGTGAGATGGATGGGAGGGCAGAGTCAGTCTCCTCATTTCACAGGAGAAGTCCTACTGAGTCCTACACCCTCCTCTAATCCAGGACTAAAGAAGAAGAACTGAATAAACTTGTTTTGCCCTAAGAACTCTGAGAGGATTTCAGCCAATACAGGCATCAAGGTACTGAGTTTCAATTTGCAGGCAGATATATGGTGGACCAAGTCATGTATTCCACAGACCAAAAGAAAAAGAACTTTTTTCTCATTTCATTCTCTTCCAATCTCTGTCTCTGTCTAATCAGTCTGATTTTAAAATTTGCTCTTGGCTCAGCAGCACCCACCGTGGAAATTATGTGGCATTAAAGAGTCTATCCATCTCACAGAAATTTATCAGCCCCTTTGTACAAGAAGAGGAAAAATAGGGGTCAGGCAGGGGCCATAACATTGGGTATGAAGGAAAAAGTCAACAGATGTAAAAGGTGTCTGAAACTGAGGAACAGAAAATGGCACTCAGAAGCTTTCTTAGGTGTCAGGAGTCACCATCACGTTTGGATAACTTGTGGGTAGAGCAAATCAGTAAAGAGTTAAAATGCTAAAAGCAAAAAAACCTGTAATGAATTCATTCTCTGTCATGTCCAGCCCACCCCAGCTCCAGACAGACCACCACAAAAGAACTGTTAAATTGAGCTCTCTTCCAAAATCAAGGAAATGTTGATGAGCTTTTACTTCACTTGTGAAATGAACTTGGAAATATGACACAAGAAAAAAAGCAAGAGAGGTCTCCCCTCTCCACATCTTTTTTTTGCCAATCTTCCACCAGTCTGGGCCACTCTTCATCAAAGAATAAGATCCCTTTCCAAGCCTCCAGGAGAAAACGA
Organism: Buphagus erythrorhynchus; assembly: GCA_013400855.1. Taxonomy (NCBI): domain Eukaryota; kingdom Metazoa; phylum Chordata; class Aves; order Passeriformes; family Sturnidae; genus Buphagus; species Buphagus erythrorhynchus. The sequence goes on from VZTT01004351.1 coordinate 34,412, forward strand.
GCAGGAATTAGGCAGCAGAGCTGGCTTTCCATAAGGGCCAGCTGCAGGGAACACACGAGTTTGCCAGACAGCATTAGCAGCTGGATTCTGTCAGCTAAGCAGGACCAGCAGGTCCAGGAAAACCTGGTGTGAGCCAACACTGACAGTGCTCTGCCTGAGTAACCTGCCACTGCTAGCATGACTACAACGTGGAGCAGCCTGCCTCCAGGGGGAATCCAGGTGTGTGAAAACACTTCTGACCTAGCCCAATTCCAAGTGTAGAGAGCAGATATGAACTCTCAAAACACAGACACAGATGGAGACCTGCTCAGTGAACTCCAGCCCAGCTCCTAGCCCCCAACACCTATGGTGTCAGGGTTTCAGCCTGGCCCAGATTTTGCAGTTTAACCTCTCAGCTGTGCCCCATGTGCACAGAGATGTGGTCAGACTCAGGAGCATGTTCCCTCCCAGTGACATCTGCAGTACTGAGCAGAGAGTGGTTAATTAACCCTGCTTATTGAAGGGCGGAAACATTCCTGCCTGGGCCCTGATTTTTCAGTCAGGCTCTAGTCCAGCAGGTGATTAATAACCCTGTGTGCTGTGGAAAGAGTGCATCTATTATTCAAATTAATGAAATTATAATCAAGAGGTGACGAATTAGCAGTTGCTCCTTGACTGGATATGGAAACTCATTAGTGTGCCAGGCGCTTCTGTGGTGCTCGCTGCACTCGAGGCTTACAGTAACGAGAGGAGGGAGCCAGGCAGAGCAGGCAGCCCCTTGGCACAGCTGGGGGAACACACATCCTGTGCACTCCAATGTGGCTGTGGCCATCCCAGAGCTCTCTGGTTCACAAAGCCCCTTCACTCTCTTCTCCAGTCCAATGGACAGACCGACCGTAAGGTGCTGCCCCAAGGATGGGCTGTGACAGCTTCACAACTCTGACACTGCTGGGCTACAGGACAAATATTTGAGAGCAGCAGCCCACCCTGCTGCTTGGAAAACTGGAGTAGGACTCCCACCCTCTGGAATTGCTGGTCGCAGGCACAGATACTGGAGCAAGAGGCTGGAGACCTTCCTCAAGAGCTCACCTGAGGCTGAGTTTACCCTTCCCCAGGGGGTACTCACCGATGTGCTTCCCATACATATGGTAGTAGAAGGAGACACAGTAATACTTGGCAGAGATATTGTAGAGGGGGCTGATGAGCCGGGCTTTGTCTCCTGTCACCCGGGGCCGGGACGCCTCGATGAACATGTAATAGCCTGCAGAATGAGAGGGAAAGGTGGGCAAAGGCAGCATGCACTGGGTCTCCCTTCCCCCAAATGATGGGATGCCAGGCCACCCCTCCTCTGGGAGACATGGCCTTGCTCTGCCCACTGTGATCCTGGCCAGAGACACTTGCAGGATATCCGCAGTGATATTCTCCCCTGCCTCGGCAGTATTTAGGGGAGCACAGGAGAGACGGGCATCTGCAGACCTGCTGTGAGCACACGTAGCAGGTGAACCCCTGAACATGCACATCTGGGTGCACAAAGAGCCTCAGAGCTGACTGCACTCTGCAAGGAGAACACCAGAGAGAGAAGCCATTTCAGACTAATTTCTCTGTCTCAAGTAGAGGGAGAGAGGGCTCGGTACATCTAGCCTGAGCAATATTGTTGTCTAAAGAGAACAATACCCAAGCAGTTGTTAACAGCCCAGGGAGGGAGAGATTAGCCATTTAATTTGTTAACATCATTTTCAATCCTCAATCAGGTTGGTGTACTGAACACTAATTGGAAAAACCATTTCCTTTAGTGGGCCATTGGATGTTTCCCTTTTTTTTTAGTTTAAAGATATGTGTTTGCATACAAATTTATTTTCTTTATTACAGAATGAGGGATGTAGTATCCAGCTGAACTGGGAGCATGTACTCCACACACAGCTAGGGTGAGCAATACATAACACCAGCTATAGGTGAGGCTTCCTCCTGCCCCACAGGCAGCTCCTGTCTGGTCTCTCATGCTTCTGTGCTTGGTACTAAAGAGATCTGTTTGCATCACTGAGAATTTCTTTGAGGAAATAGCTCACTAAAAGCTACAGGGTCATTTCTAAGTGTTAGAGCTATTCTCCTACTTGTTTATCCATGTTTTTTCTTCAAAACAAGCATCAAACAGCGCAAGGGCATTAGGCACCAGGCAATTAATTGACAACAAGAACTAATGCTCACACCATTCCCTTCAACAAAGTTGTGGGTGTTTTAATTGTGTGTTTAATTCCAATCAGTAGCATGCAAATTAACTGCCTGCTCCCTGCACCCTGTGTGAAGTAGGAAGCAGATCAGCCCTCCATCAGCTCCCAGAGCTGTAAGATTCCTGATGAGATGGTTGCACCTCCCCTCTCTGCCAAGCCAGAAGAAACCTAGAGTTGTGCCTACCCTCCGGCGTCCCGCTGATGTCCGTGGGGGGCCCTGTGTTGACGGTGCGCTTGGGGTTCTGGGTCAGGGCGTTCTGCCGGGTCCAGTCAAAGTTGTCCATCTTGTCCTGCATGAAGCCGCAGATCTTCTCGTCCTCAAAGCGGCACGTGTTGTCTGTGGGGATGGGGAGGGAAGGGACTGCTCAGCTGCTGCGCTTCAAACACCCTCCCCAAGCTGCCTGGGTGCTCACAGCAGTGCTGTGTCACCACTGAGGCTCTGGGTCAAGCTGGGGACAGATGGGCAGCCCCTGACCTCAGGAGGAGGCTGAAAACATCATAGAAATCATAGAAATCACAGAATGGGTTGAGTTGGAAGCAGCCTCAAAGTCCATTCAATTCCAAACCCATTGCCATGGGCAGGGATGCCATTCACTAGATCAGGTTGCCCAGGGCCCCATCCAACCTGACCTTGAACACTTCCACAGATGGGGCACCCACAACATCTCTGGTCAGCCTATTCCTGTGTCTCACCATTCCCTGAGTAAGGAATTTACGCTTAAAATCTAATCTAAATGTCCCCTCTTTTATTTAAAAATGTTCCCCCTTTTCTCATCACTACCCATAATACATCAGTGATTAGTGTTACTACAGAAGCGTTAATCCAGGCTGATGAATGTGATGGTCTGACAAAATGGAATAAAGCTATTATGGCTAAAGAGAAAGAGATTCTCTGAGAGATCTGAAGGGGCAAATGTAGAGGAGAGTAAAAAGATCACCGATGGCAAACTGGCTACAAGGGCCTTTATATCAGAACAACTTGATGGTAGAATAATTTCCCCAGGAGAGAGGAAAATGTAGCAGCAGATGACCCCTGCTTCAGGCTATATATTTAACTAAACTATGACACACATAAAAAAAATCAGCTGTGGAGAAGAGGTCAGCTCAGCACGACAAACGTGTCATTTAGCCAGAGTACATCTAATTTACACCAGCTAAAAGGCACATTTGATTTTGCAGCTTATGCTGGTTCCCCTAACTAAATAAAACACATGGGTAAAAGATTTTTATGTAGGATCAACCACATGTGCAATAGGGCTCACTTTTATTACTACCACAAGACAGCTATACCCTACAGCAATATTGTAAGACAGTTGAAAAATCTTGTGCATAGACATAACCCAATATGGACTTGCAGAGATTGGAATGAATTGGACATGACCAGGCTGAAGATTGTAACCTTTGTGTTAAAAAGGTAGTTTTGAGTCACAAAAGCAAAGGTCAAGAACCAGCTTTACACTGCTGGCACAATAGGAGAGGGATGGATAAAACAGGCAAAAAAACCCCAGAAAACAGGTCCAAGAACTGATGTGCAAACTGCTGTGTGTTTTGAAAGGTCTCTGGGCAGAAACCAGAGCTGGAGAATGTGCAGGAAGTGGGATCTTGGACCTTGTGAGTAATGCAGATACAGCAAGCACAGATATCTTTAATTGCTGCTTTTAAGTAAAAGCAAGGAGGTGTGCTATGAAATTGAAAGATAAAGCCATGAAAGAATACATTCACAAAGGAAAACAAGGCTCTTGACAAGGGCTTGGAATGTGCTAGGAACCTCATCTACGACATGCTGGTGCAAGACTCAACTTTTTGGGCTTTACCTCCCACTATTATTTATCATGTCCAGATGAAGAGAAGCCCAAATGCCTCCTGGGGCTCCTGCATTCTTGTATCTTCAGTGATGATTTTCTCTGGTTCCTGGACAGGAGGCTTTTTCTCCTAGCACGAGTGACTCCGACAGGACATGTAGGACAGAGCTGGGTCCAAGGGTTGGGCTGGGTGCCAAGGATGGGACACACAAGGGAAGTTTTCGGCAATGTCAGGGCCAGAAGCTCCAGACACAGTACAGTGTGATGATAGGAGCTTCATACACCTACCATACACAACAAAATCAGTTGTCTTGTACCAGAGAAGGGAGACTACCCATGAAATGAACAGAATCTTGACTCTGGGAGGCTGCACCTTCTGGTGCCTATCCTACAGCTAGCATCCTCCTCATCCCTTCCCATTTGGAAATGAAAACTTCTGTAATCCAAATGGACATCAAAAGTCTGCACATCCCTGTGGTAGGGAATGGGTTCCCTCTTCTTGCCCATCTCTTTCCAGCATCCTATCAAAGGAGTGAGAGAAGAGGATGCAGCCTCCTGCAGTAACCTGCAAAAATGTCTTTGCCACACAGGCTGGACAATGTATGGCAAGCCAAGGGCCTGGTTCACAGACCAGGGCAGTTGGGTTTTCAGTAAGTTCAGTGGGAAACGCTGCATGCCCACTCCTTTGGGCAGAGCACAGCCATCAGGAGCTTGTCTGGGCTGGCCACTTAACTGCTGATTAACCCTGGCTAAGTGCTTTCTGCTCAGCCTGCTCATTTCTAATTAGCATCCAAATCCAAATTAGCCACTGCTCTGCAGTGTCTAACACAGGGGCCCGAATGGCATCTGGAGCTGAAGGAGAAGGGAGCAGAGGACAGGGCAGATGCTTGCAGGGTCTGAGACAGGGTAACTATGTGGGATGGAAGGGCCTCTTTCATCCCCAGAACAAAGAGATGGAAGGAGAAAAGAATCAGAAGGCAGCTCCTAAGGGTCCTTCCTCAGCTCTTTTGGCTGAGAGAAGGGAGTTCATGGCTGTACCAGATCCCCAGTGATCCTCCAAGGAGAGGCTGGAGCCCACAAGCTTGCTGATGTTGCTGGGTGGTGTTATACCCCTGTTTTCTCTCCACTGGACCAAAAACATCTGCATGATTCCAGCTCATGGGTTGCCAGCTGCAGTTAAAAGAGACACATTTTCTCTTAGAATGACATTATTTTACACAGCAGGATCCACAATGACTGTCCTTTTGCAAAAGCACCAGGGCGGTTTGCACCTCTGACCCTGCTGAGCCCATGGACTTTCAAAGAAAGATGACATCTTTCTCCAACACAGAATTACCTTAACAGGGAATATCAGGTGGAAAGCAGAGCTGGAAGCTGTAACACAGAGGTCAGCCAGGCAACATTGAGAGGGAACAAACCACAAATGAGGAGGCACAGAAATCAAAGGAAAGGCAGATTAAGGAGAAAGCACAAGCTCAGGTGGAGATCAGAGAGAGTTGTGCAAGACAAGAGGACCTGAGGACGGCATTCCCAACTTAGCACCAAGGTCTGGTTGTGACAGCCTGGTTGACTACTGTACCTCATTTGTAAGAAGCCACATACATGGGATGAGACTGCTCAGAGAACTTGACTCAAAAGCCTGTAGAGAGCTCTTTTAACATCCAAATAGGGCTCTGAGTGCATCCTCTCTTCTCATTCAAATGCAGCTCCTTCCAGAAGGCAAGGCTTCTAGCAGAGCACATAAAACAGAGAAGGGTCCCATGCATCATAGACTGAGCAGTGCTGTTGCTTAACCAACAGCATGATCCATCTTTGTGCAACACCACTTGCTGTGCAGGAGTTGGAACCTCCAGCATATCACCTCTGCTTAGCTTGGGAGCTCAAGGCACTTTGCAACAACTAATGAACAAGGCTTAACTTCTCTGTAGCATAGCAATGCCTCTTTCTATGTATCTTCTGCATTACATGTGGGGAAACAGATGCACAAAGTATAGAGAGACACATTTAAGGTCACAGCAGACAGTGCCTAAGTGGAAAACACAACCCAAGTGCTCCGATTCCTGATCCTTTGATTTAAAACAAACCACAGGAAAGCAAAGCTCTGTGATTCCTCTGAGCTACAAGGGGAGGTGCCACGAATAACTAGGAAGTGTTCAGTGTAGTTTGGGACATTGCCAGCATGTCACCTCCGGGTGGTTATCAACAAGGTTCACCAGGACAAACCTGGCAGACCCAGCCAAGACGAAAACCTTTAAAAATCTTTTGCTGTACCTCAGAGACCACAGAGGTGATCTGACATTTGACCTCGACTGTGTGATGCAAGTCTTTATGAAGACTTTAATCATTTGCCAGGGATACTGGCTCATCATCAAGGTGTAAAGGAAGCTTACTGTTTAAAATTTAAGCAGCGGATTTAAATATTGATCACAGAAGTTGTTCTCTGGATTGTCACAGGTAAGGTGGAGGTGACAGGGGAGCTGGCTCCTCAAAAGCTGGATTTAGTGCTGTCTTCACCAAACAGATTTCCTTGGCAGGCTTTGCAGTGGTGCCAGCTCAGAGTGCAGAGATGTTTTCTCTCAGTTACAGACTCCTCCCTGCATTCCCAGGGGAGAGACCCTCTGCTGTGGCTATTAGCATTTCTTGTTGCTTTGCCTTCTTGAGAAACATAATGGAGGCTTTCCTTTCAAGTCCTTAGGGGAAAGACATCCCTGGTTCTGAAATTCTGGCTGCCAGATGCATGCAAAAAATAATAATCCTATTCTAGCTGCAGACTATGGGTGAATAGCAGATGGAGTGCACTTGAATAAAATTGCCTTCATCATTTAGCTGTGGTGTGACAACTGACACTGGCTTGGAGCATAAAGGACCATGCTCTGAGCCCCAGCTCTGTTGCAGATCTGCTGTGTGACCCATAGGCTATCATTTTCTGGACATCAGTTTCCCCATCTAGAAAATGAAGACAATGAGAATTGTACTGAGACCTCAAAGTACACCATGATCTAAGAAAGAGTATTTAACAGTCTCTCCTGTTGCCATTTTCTGGGGATTTTATAACCAGTAACGGAAGAAAGCTTCACAATGCTGTAACTGGTTAACTCATTCTATTTGACATTAGGATACAAGGAACTGTCACCTTTTTTAAACTTTGCATTACAAAACATTCTTGAAGAACGGGCACAAACTTGAGTAATCCAACTCTAAACACAGGCTGACATCTCATTCCCACATGTTCTTGCCTGAATAAGCTTGGATTCCTCTGGACTCTGAGCATTATCAGAGACCAGACATACCAGCAATAGATGGTAAGCAACAAGCCAGGCTGACCTACAACAACCAACATCACCATCCACTGCACTTGCTCATGGTCCCAAAATCATGGTTTTAGCACCACACACAGCCAGACTGCAGGTATGTGAGAAACAGTGTTGCTGCTCTGAAAAGGCAAGACACCTTGGCCAATCAAAAAATAAACCAGCTATCCCATACACTTCTTAATGACATCATCACCAAGGTTACATCTGATAAAAAAAGGGAAACCACTCACGGATGAGGAGATGGAATGGTTCATGGGGCAGCACTCCAGAGTTTAGTTTAGAAAGCAAAGGTTATATCCAAATAAAATTGCAGAGGTAAGGACAAAGCAGATTCCCCAGCACTGGAATTTGATCATGACATTAAAACAATCAGTTATTCTAAGAGAACTTTAAGGTAAAATCTTATAATTAAGATCATTCTTAGGCAGTTTTTAAAATATAAATTCTGTTTTTTAGAACAGATTAACTGATTTTTAAGAGTCAGTCTTATTAGTAACCTCTAAATATTTGGAATTCCCAATGTCTTTTTTTCACTTCCTTTGCTTTTCCTTTGTTTTTCCTTTGCTTTTCCTTTATAACCCAATACCTGGCTCTGTAACCATGCCACACATACATGCCTGCCCCAATGTTATTATCATCTTATTAGGCTGAGAGAGAAAATGCATGAAGAAGTAATTGTATTAAGTGACTCTCAGAGTTTGTAAATTAATCACCATTGTGCATGCCCTTGGATCAGGCTGCCAGAGGCATTAATCATCTAATCTTTGCCTTTCACTCCACAGCTTTCAATGTTTGCTCCCAGAATTTGGCTCAGCAGCCTAGTCTGAACTTTTCCCTGAGGGTGGTAGTAGCAGGGGAAATATGAAAAGAAGAGGTAGCAGGAGGGATTTCCATGGTTTTGGGGTGAGAGTCAGGGAGCTCAGCTGTGGTGCAAAGAAAGAGCTAAAAGCCTTTGGGCTCATATTTCACTGGCAGTAGGTCTGAAAGGAAAGGGTGTATCTGAAATCGTGTGGTAGGTCTGATTTTAGGCAGTCAGTCTCAAGACGTGAACTCATGGGCAAGGCCCTCACAACTGGCCCAGAGGTCCCAATATCCACCAGAGGCTGGGAAGGGGAAATCCTAAGTGTTGGGTTTACTGCATGAAAAACATGAGTGGCTGAGTTATGTTCCACCATAGGCAAATTTCCTGCAGTTGTTCTGGACTCAATCAAGCTGCCAAAGCTACCCCAGGCAGGCAATCTGAAGGCTCAGTTTACAAAGAGCCCAAGAGATTGACACAATTAGGACTGAAGTTGCTCTGGGTTTACCAGTGATTTATGCAGTGTAAAAGCAAGTGGCAAAAGGCCAGATTTTGTCACTTCCACCTGTGGGCTGGGACGCTTGCCTCCTCCAACAAGTACTGAGAGACACATTCTAGAGTTGGTCCCTGGCAATGTGGTCCTAGTGTGTTTCCCAGTGAGTCTTGTATGGAGAATATTTAAAGTGGATCAGAAAATAAGGAAAATAAAGCAAATGGAATCAGGAATTAGTGCCACAAAATCCCTCTGACTCTGTAAGAAGCTCCTACTCTCAGGCATAGTATGGTTCATCAAACCATTTTCAGTGTCAATGTACAAGAATTAATGCCCTGTCACTGCCTTAACAAGATATCTCCCTATCCTGATTCTGCCATCACCTAATCCCGGCTTTTCCTAGCCACTGCTACCCTGCAGTGCAGCAGTAGCACTTACCTACACATAGAGTAACACATAAAAACACTGAATACTGACTCAGCAGATGGAAATAGGGAGAAATTAGCCCCATGCTCTCCATGGAGCACTAGCAAGTACTCTGTCCGTGAGCTTTGCCTGGGCTTACATCCTACAAAATGAAGGGACATTGTTGCATCTCCTGGAGATCATTCCCCCACTACTTACAGCAAGCTAGAATTCCTCTTTTAAGCTCAATGGGCATGATCATGCTGGTGTTAAAGCACATTGTTCTTAGACATAGTGTATTCTGCTCCCAAAATCAATGGGAACTCTGGATGCTCAATACAGACGAGCCTGCATCTTGCCAAGAATAACCAGAAGGTAAATAAGGAAGTTAACAGTTATGACACTGAAGCAGAAGAAGAAAGGGACTGTGCTCAGAGAGTTTGCAAGAAGAGACAGATTTGAGCTGGAGACTGCTCCACACAAGCATGCAGAGATACCAAGTGGTATCATTCGTAGTCAGAAGAGGATGGGAAACATTCCTAAATACAGGTATTTTGGGAAACATTTAGTAACCTGCTTCTTGGAAGTAGATTGATTGTACTGGGGCATGGGGGTGGGTGCTCAAGATCACAGTCGACCCCATCACAAAGATATCAGGTGTGAGTGAGAGGTATATCCCTGGCATGAATCTCCTGGTAATAACTCGAGGTACAACAAATGGCAATATTTACTGGAAGATTTAGTGTAGTCAATTTCATCCCCTTTTGGAGAAAAAAGATTTGACAAAGTCAGCTGTGTATTCCAGCTGCTTGTCTTACCTGATCTGCTGGAGCACTCGACTAATGTACATTACATTCAAAGCATTAACACAAAGGTCTTGCTGCTTACCTGTTGGATTGGGATAGTTGATTGCTGGAAAAAGAAATAGAAAATCAAGTCAAAACAAAAGCACAAATCATAATCAAAGTCTGAAAATAAAACAAACACATCAAGAAAGGCCACAAATGCATGAGTCTCCTGGCAGCATCCTTGTGAGAAAGCCATGCTTGGTGCCTGTTTTGGTGATGGAAAAAGATGCTGACACTCTGATCCAAGCAGCAAGAGACCTTAAGAAAACCCCACCTAATGGGTGATCCTAGGATCATAGGGAAACTCTTCTGGCAACACAAGTAGTTTCCTTCTGGAGCACCCAGTGGGATAATATCCACTTAGATACCAAAGCTTGGTATCTAAGAGGGACATCAAAGCAGTTG